>VDFB02353493.1:250844217-250859565 GCA_007258455.2 Sequoia sempervirens
TGTGGTATTTAACTAATTATACGTCGATTGTGAATTTCAATTTATTTTGGTATAGTTGGTTGAGAGTGGGATGCACTACATTTGTACGTCACGAACAATCTTGATTGGATGATGGTATGGATTGAACGATGTCAACAATCTGGTCGCACATTAACATGGGAAGGTGTAGCTTCATTGGTTAAAGAAGCTCATCGTAATGGAGATTCCAATGTTACACAAAGGGAAATTGATTTAGCATATGGTTTAAGAGATAAACAAGTAAGTATAAATATATTAATCACCCATATTATTTAATTATTTTCAAGTATATTGATGTATATATATCTTGAGATTGTTTTCTTTGCATACATTCAGCCAAGAATAAATATGTTTATCAACTGATGATATATACAATAATTTTTACATGTTTGAGATATTGCAGGTGAAACACCACAAGGCTATGTGAAGTTACAATGGTTATAAATTTTGAATCAAAATGTTGGATGACATGAAGAAAACTTATGATTACGGTATAGCTACAAATCTTTTAGGTGACTAATGTTTCATCTAGAGGCGACATACATCAGAATGAGAGAAAATCGATACTATGGGATTTTTGGATGATATACTTGAGTGTGACTTTAAGTCCTTCAAATTAGTTATGTTCGTCATCCAATGGTACAGGCTGCGATTGAATGAAAATGATCCAGAGAGAACTATTATTGAACATGATAATGGATTTACCATGGTTAATACAAGGTTGATCAAGTGAGCTGGAAATCAGCCCTATGTTCTTCCAAGCCAATGTGAGTAGGTATTTTACTCAGAGGTCCAGGTAAACCGGGTTGGTCATTTGTTGTTAGACATGATTCAAGAGGAAGGCTGGTAAAAGTATAATGTGGTGGAAGAAGATGCAAAGAACTAGAAGATGATGTAGATGATTATCCGGGATCAACAGGTTAGTTGATGATGTCCCTAATGAAGATGTCGAAAAGGAGGAACTAGATCATGATGATGTAGGAGTTAATGTTCATGAAGATGATATCCGTGTGGATGATGACATTATCGAAATTGATATCGATGAAGATGATGATGATATGACCAATCCTTATAGTGTCGAATCTAGATTGGATGTCTATTGGAACATATATATATATATGAAAGAGTTGGATGAAGAAGAAGATCAATGACATTGGAATGTATGAGTTATGCGATTATATTATCTATTTGATATTAATTTCTTGATAGAATTATATTTGACTTATGTGGTTACATAATTAATTCATGATGTTTTTAATTTTTATGCCATTACATAATTAATTTAATGATGTAATTTTTAATGTTTGAAAGGTCAAAAAATTAAAACATTTCAATAGTGATGTTAACAGCCTTGAAATTAGTGTGTTTTATGTTTCATGTGATCATAAAAGATTAAAAAGTCAGTTGTAGAGGTGGTTTTTCAGTGGTTGACGTGTATGTTGGTTCTTTTTACAATGTAACTAGGTTTGTCTTCTAATATACCTATGGAATTGCCAATTCCACTCAAAGGCAACTCGAAGGACCTAGACCAACTAACGAGGAATTTAAAAGCCTCATACACTTTGGGCTCTGCAAGACCCAGGAGGGTGATCCCTTAATGTGTTTATAACCTCTGCACCATTATTATAAACAACATTAACAATAACAGATGATCTCACTTAATAGCTCAACACGATAAGATAATATCAACTCGAATTGGTTATTTATAGACAATATCAACTATTTGGAGCGTGAGATAACTAAACACAATCTAGTGTATAAGATAGTCAATGATTTGCAATTTGTAGCAAGCTCTAGGCAAAGACAAACAAATACTGAACTACACGAATAATTACAACTTAGATCAGTTCCATATATCCATTGCAGGAGTCAAATTCATAAGCATCTAGAGGTTTATAACAAATTTAATACATCACATATAAGATCCCTGACAATATTGCATTACAATTTCATCAGTATGCATTCTAACCCAGGACTACTTATCAAATCCTTATACAACACATATCCGCCTATAATCCCATTCAATCATTTAGATTAATTCCTTGAATTAAAGCTAAAATAGAATCATACACACCACAACAGTGAGATGGATAAAACAACCCTTATTTATTTCATTCAAAGTTTAGATATGCATGTACAATAGAGAGACATGAGCTCAAATTTTCATTTCAACTCAAATGCTAGTACTATTATACAACATTAAATCTCTATGAACTCAAAACCTATTACATAATGACAAAACCTAAATTGCATTTCTCTAAAACCATGGACTTTCAGTTGAAGCTCTGCCTTCACTAGACTTCGACAAAAATATCTAACCCATTCCTTCCATTACTTTTGGCCTTGAAATCAATGCTTATAGAAAATGAAGGAGCAAAACGAGCATGGGCTAGAAAGTACACAATCACCAATCAATTGGGTACATTTGATATTCCAAAATTTATTACAAGCGACCACCACCTTGAAAATATTCTTATTCAAAAATCATTACAACAAAAATCATCGTGGACCATATTCTCGTTCATCATGTCGGTGGAGGAAGGTTGATGCAATAACAAAAAACCATGCGAAACCCACACCAAGAAAGTCATCCATACAAAACTAGAAACATTGTAACCGCAGCATCTAATTTGCCACAGCGGTAGCCCACTCTTTTTTACTCATCATCATTCAAATACTTAGCCACCCACCTCTGGTATTCTTCGTCAGTTGGCCAGTCAAAATCAATCACCTTTTTACCTTTGTACTATAAGGCAAATACTTTACCGCTACCTGATTAGCATCTCTTTCAAAAGATTCCAAAAATGAGCTAGTACCAATAATCTTATCCATACAATTTACCAACAAATCATAATCTGAGTCATCACAAATTATTTTAATTTGATTATTGATGACTTTACTTGCTTGATCCTGCCATTGTTGGACTATTATGATTTCCCCCCGCTCATCAGTTATATCAGGTAATAGTGTGTTACCCCAATCATTGAAGTTCTTTACCAATTCCCTAATCTTCCTACTTAGATCATCTGGTAAGGTCTGAAAACCTTGCAATGATTTAACTAATATATAAGTAGGTTCAATGATTGGGGCCTATTATTTACATCAAACCTTGAGGCTTTATTCATAACATCTAGATTATTTTCCCTAGGGATCCAATTTTGAATTATTGGAATCACTATCCCCTGATACCTATCAATATTCTTTATTGCTTCAAATAGAAAAGAATACAAAGAATGTATAGAGAGTAGTTTATTATCCACCTTTTCATTTAAATGCTCCAAAATAATAGTAACAATTTATTTTTCTTTTAAAAGAAAACCATCCTCTTTTACTCTTAGTGATGTATGTAATTGATCAATTTTTTGCATGAGTTGTCTCTTTGTTGGATCAACAGAGCACTCTGTTTCTTGATCAACTTTTCTAGAGGATGGGTATGAGTAGGATTTTCAATGGGAGACCCTAGTGTAGAAACATTTGGAGAAGCAGGAGGCATTGACCCTGTTGTGGGAGGTGATGTGCTGGTTCATGGAGCATTGGATGTTTCCCTAGTATGTCTATACTTGAAACTTTCTACTTCAATTTGCAACTCAACATTCCTTTGTTGCATTATATTATATTCTTCAATTAAAATGTTATACTTCTCCATTAAGCTCTTTCGTTCAACCTCCTCCCTTTCAGCAGTCTTTTGGGCCAACTTGGCCACATTCATAGTTAAACTAGTGGCTTTGGTTGTTATAGTCTTTGAAGCCCTCTTTATTATTAATCCTCCTTTGAAATTTGGATTAAGATCAGCAATGTCTAGCTTTCTTCCTTGTGGAGCCAATGCCCAAATTGCCAAGGTCTCATATTCTTCACTGAAGGTAGAGTTTTGTAATGCTTCCTTAACTTCTTCTTCAGAATCCTGAAAAGGATTCTTAGACTTTATAATGGCATTGAAAGCCACTGCATCTATGATGTCTCATTCAGGAAAAATCAAAACACTAGCCTGATTCACTAGTTGTCTTCCTTCTTCAGGAGTGATGTTTTTGAACTCTTCCATTAGTTCAACTTTCACTTCTTCATCATTCTCCTGTTTTGACCTGTCAGGCCTTAGTTCTCTTCTCTCCTTGTATTTATTTTGATATTCCCCAAATTTCATCCTCCATGCCAATTGGAAGAATACAAGAGTCTTTACAAATGCATTGTCATCTAAGAACTCCTTGCAAGCCTCCATTCTTGCATCCTGCACACTCTCACCCTTCATATCCAAATCAGATAGAACCAATTCAACTGATCTAGGAGGGGATGGCATACCAACCTGCATGTCTTCATCAGTAACAATAATTTCATCTGTGAGATCCTCAGGTAGGCGATCAGTTCTTTGCCTCTTAGGGCTTGGCTTAGGTAGTGGTGATGGGGGACTACGATCTGGTGAAGATTTTAATTCAATGATTTTGACAGCCCCAGGTACTTTGAATTTTGGGCCTGGTTGTGAAGGCGCCTTCATTATTTTCTTCCCTTTTCTGTCTACTTCTTCCTCATCACTGCTAGTATCCCTTTTCCTCCTATGGATGGGCCACCTTTCTGTAGGCTGACATATTGGCCTTGTTTCAATTGGTATATCACTTTGTCCTTGCATATCTAGACTTAGTCTTAAATTTATCTTTTTGGTTGTCAAGGTCTCCATTATCTTCTTGAAATTCTTCATTAAAAAATCAATTCTCTTGTGGTATGGAGTGAATTCCATCAATGGATCATACTTTGGATCTATTTCATGCACAATATCCAGTAGCTTACTATAAGCTATCCACTTTTCCTTGTTCAATTCCTATCTATTTAAATCAAGTTCATTCCTAATCAGATCCTCAGGAAAATTGAACTCATGTGCAAATTTGCCACCTTTTATTCTTTGTCTGAAAAGAGAAAAGAAACCTTTAGGATCATGTTGTCGCCTTGGACCAAATCTAAAATGGTAATCAACAAAGAATTTGTCAAAATGTGTCCAGCCTCCCTTTGAAAATGTAAAGTTAGACACTGCTGTATAATTAGGGAATAATGTTCCCTTCCCCTTTCTAGTTAGGTTATCTTCATGAATACACCCCATATGCCACATAACTTCTGCAAACCCTAGTCTTGGTGGGACATTGTATAGTAGTATGTGAGGGGTTCCTTGAAATCCATATATTCTCAGGACAGTGTTGATTGGATATGGGATAATGTCACCCCAGTTATGTAAAACCCTCAATTTTGGTTTCCTCTCCTTCGGCCTAAGGAAATCATGCACTTCTTCAGGGATCCTAGGTACATTTACCATCAATCTAGCCCTTAATATTGTAGCAAAACAATTATCAAATTGCACATAACTGGTGCTTTCATTATTACAGGACAAATCTGTAGCCCATATATGTACTGGCAATCTTTCTCCATTAACTGATTGTCTTAAGTTCATCTTTTCAGTAAAGAAATCTGCATTCCTAAACAAGAACATATGCATCAACATGGAATACCAAAAGAATTGAGTACCAGTATCACCATTCTGCAGCTTCAACAGTCCTTCATCTATCCTTTCCACCAAAAAAGAAGCAAAGTTATATGTTACAGAGAAGTTAGGGTGTCGTATTTGCACCCCCATGAACATGTATGCAATCGACATTACTGCACCAGGGTTGAAACCCAAAATATGACATAGTGAATAGAAAGTAGCCAGGAAAAGCTTTGCAAAATAATTCAATCTGAAGGGTTCCTAGTCACTAGGGCTGATGTGAAATTGTGAACCCCCTACCTTAACCAGATGAGGTGGAAGCAGCTTAATCCTAAAAAGAGATTTCAATTTTGTATACTCTTGCTTCATTTCTTCAAGATTAATAGGAACCAAGTCATCACTTGGCTCACTCAAATCAAAAGTCTGTTGGATAACATCTTTGTTAATTTCTAATAGAACCCCTCCATCATTATCTCTAATTACCCATGTGATAAGGTCATATCTTTTGGCCACTACTCTAAATAAGTCCATATCAGGGAACACATTTGGAACAACCAGCTTTCCCATGTCATACATCCATCCATTTGAAAAAGGATGAGGAAAATTCCTCTGTCCATACCATAATCTGAACATTTCTAAGCCTGTGAGTGGAACCTTAGCATCAGCAATGTTGGAATTATTACACACCAACCCCTGCCCTAGGATTTTTCCTTGCATCAACACCAAACCTTTCCTTCTTTCATTTATTGATAATGGAAAATAATCTAGGAAATCATCGTACAAGTTTCTTTTCAAATACTCAATGTGGCCAGAGTGCTACTTGGTTGGTGCCATTTTAGACAAACTAGGGCCTCACTACAATGTTACACTTCAAGTGGCTATGACTAAGAAGAGATAGGAAATTACAGAGTAAAAATACTGCAATTCCTCACAATTTATGATTAAACAATAGCCCTAACAAAATATTTTAATGAACTCAGTGAAAAGCATAGCAAACCACCCCTCTTTCTCGAATTTAGGTGCAGAATGACTGGGAAATAGAGAAAATTAACTCATGAATTTTTTTGCACAAACTCCAATTTCTGGCAACAGCTGCTCGCAATTTCACCTTTGGCTCTAAAACTATTTTCATGAAATACTTGGATGCTTTGTGATACAAATGAGATGAGTAAATTGATTTTATGTCGATCAAATTATGCCAGTGGATGTCTCATCCACCATTAAAGCTCACTTGTGGGCTGCACGAACAGCTCCAATCATAATTTGATACATATTTAAATTTGAGTCGTTGATCCTTCAGTTTGATCAAATCATCGACGGCCATCTTCAAAACAGGCTAACATAATCACCAACACGACAATAAAGGGGCTCACTATGTCATACTCTATGAAGGAATGCCACGTGGCAGTTTCCCGCGATATCGCAATCCTTTGATTTATCATCGCGGGATGGCAGGCACCATCGATCTTTTTACCATAAATCCTGCTCCTTCAAAAATGGTCGTCATCATTTCCTTTAACTGTCGAGCAACTTTTCCCTTAAAATCATAGCATTTGTGTTGAAATAAAACATGTGCATCTTAAAAGCGCATTAGTAATCCGCCCCGTAATACATTTAAAACTGGCGAATGCTTTCTTCACTCCTTAGGCTCCATTGGATGAGACACATGGTAGGCACCCGCGACATCATGATCCCAAAGTTCCTAATCGCAGGATGGTGAGCACCGTCAATCTTGAACAGATAGCTCATCAATGGTCATGCAGATTTCATCCTTTAGGAAGGGCACATGGCACTCGCCCGTGATATCGCGATCCCTATAATCCCTGATCGCGGGGTAGCAGGCGCCGTTGATCTCTTTCCTTTAACACAGTCGCTAACCATGTCGTTAACCTTTGAGCAGCTTTTCCAGCGAGATTATAACATATCCGTCAATTTAGAACATGTGCGTCTCGAGAACACTTTAGTAATCTGCCCCTTAATACATTTAAAGCCGGCTAGTGTTTCCTTTACTCTTTAGGCTTCATCGGATGAGACACGTGGTGCCCGCCCATGATTTTGCAATCAACCCAAGCACCATCACAGGATGGAAAGGAATGGCTTAGATCAAATGGTAGTTGGTCAGTAATACCTCAAATTTGATCCCCCTAATAGGACACGTGGCACCCGCCCATGATTTCGCGATCCGTCAATTCCTGATCACGGGATGGTAGACACGTTGATATCTGTAGGAAATAGATCAACAGCAACACTAAATCAACCCTTGCAAAATAAAACATTCATTAAAAGGAGAAGTGGGCATTACTAGGCGGATGACAAATAAAAAAATAATATTTGTAGAAGAAAAATAAAATAAATTTACAATTTGTTTTATAATTTCACTTTTAACTTTAAATGTATGTTCACTCTTTAAGTTGTATTTTTTTTACAATCACATTTTTATTTTAAATGTTTGTTTATAAAATATAAAGATGCATTAAAAATATATTAGAAATATTTTTCTTTATATTATATAGCATTCATAACATTAAATTAACATAGAATAATTTCACAATATCACTTAACCAATCAAGAAAAATTTAATCATTACTATAAAACATTATTCTCACATCAAACTAACAAATAAACATTGAAAACAATATTTTTTTTTATATTATAACATTCATAACTTAAACCTTTTATACACAATATCAAGTTAATTATAAAACACATAAAATTATTTATAAGCAACTTAAATTTTTTAACAATTTTATAAAATATAATTTAATATAATTAAGAAAATTAAATAAGAATTATAGATAAATTTATGAAATATTGATTTACTTATCAAGAAAAAAATCAATGATAAATTTACTTATTATAGATAAATTTACTTACCAATCTATTTTAACCATCAAGAAAAAATTAATCATTAGTGATTGCAACATTATTGGTACATCTTTTAAACTGACAAATAAACATTGAAAACACATTTATTTTTTATATTATAACATTCATAACTTAAACCTTTTTATACACAATGTCAAGTTAACTATAAATTGTATAGAGTTTAGATTTGCTATATCTCTCATATATCAACATAGGTAAATTTGAAAAATATTTTAAATTATATAATTTCAAAAATTGAATGAATTTATAGAATATTATTTTTATTAAAGTGATAGAATCTAATCCCAATACTAACATTAATTATAAGTCTAACATAACCCCAACCCTAAAACTAACACTACTATCCTCAAACCTAACTCTAATTTTATATCCAACCCTAAACATAACTATCATTCTAAACTAATATTAATGAAACCCTCTAATCGTTCCATAACCCTAACCCTAATATTTTCAATTGAACCCTAACACTAACCCCAAGCTCTATCATAGAACTTAAATTACCCCCAACCCCAACCCTAATCCTAATTGAATCCCATGTACCTAGTTTTAATTAAAGTCTAACCCTATTTGAACCTTTAAACTTAATTGAACTCATGTTTAGGGTTAGGGTTCAATTAAGGTTAGGGTTGAATTATGGTTATGATTAGGGTCAAAATTCAAATAGGATTATGGTTGGAGTTTAATTAAGGTTGCTATTCACTTAGGTTAAGGTTCAATTAGTATTCAATTTGGGTTAGGGATCAATTAGGGTTATAATTCAATAAGGGTTTAATTAAGGTCAAGGTTAAGGTTAGTCTTAAATTAGGGCTAGGATTGAAGTTAGGGTTCAATTAAGGTAAGGGTTATTGTCTATTTTAGGGTTAGGGTTCAATTAGAGTTCTCTAGGGTTTTGATACAATTAGGGTTAGGTTTCAACAATACCTAGGGTTACGATTACAATTCAATTAGTGTTAGGAGTTAGGTTATAATAACAAGTTCAATTAGGTTAGGGTCAAGGTTTAATTAGTGTTAGAGTTAGGGTTGCAATAATAAAATTTTCCATAATGATATGGAAAGGCATTCAATTGATTCATATACAAATGCACAAATAAGAATTGGTAATTACAGAATCTCAGAGAATCCGGTAAGTTATAACAACAAATACAATCCTTAGCTTAATCATTTGTCTTTGTTAGGGTTGGGATAAGAATTTAATGGGCCAACTGAGACTTAGGAAATAAAACCCTGCGAGGAAATAAAGTATTAAAATCAAAGTTGGTTTTAATTTTAATCCATGGATGTAAGCCTAAGCCATTAACTCCAGCGGTCATGTCACCGACAGCTTAGCCAAATCCTTTCATTAAATACTAACCATGCAATGTGTAGGTTTTCAATTCAAAGATATGGGAGAAGATCTCGATCATACCTCGCCAACTCACAAACCTAAGGTGTCACCCTGTTATTTGGTGTGAGGTCAGCAAAAGGAGATGTGTGTCCTGTATGGAATGTGGGGCCAATCTCCACTATTGAGCTCATAACCCGTGGTTTTAGATTGACAACCAAGATCAAAAGCTAATGTAAATATTTGTTGTTCCTTGCTAACTCATAGGAGGAAGATGAAGGTTGGTTAAAAGCCATGAGGTTAACGAGATTGCGATGCGTAGCTCCAGCCGTTCAAGTTTGCAAAGTGCATAGGACTTGCTGACATGGTAGTTGGTTTCTGAGATGGATTAATGTTATTGGTCATGAGGAAGGTGAACGATGCTTCGTTGGATGTCAAACTGAGTTAGCCCGAGATAAATCGTTTGATCTGCCAACTCTTCAGGAGATCAGCGGGCAGTATTCAAAGTTGGAAAATGGCACATGGTGGTCATTTTATCGTACAACTAGTGAAGCATTAATGAATTATTCCTTGCTTGTGTAGTCACGTCGATCTCAATCTATGTGAAGATGTTGTTGTTGGCAATCATGAAGGGTGATCTTTGGATTCTCATGTAGCTCTAGTTAAATGGTGATAGTACATACGCCGCCAAATTGCCATGTTTGCACATGCATTTTTACTAAGCATTGATGAAGGTTGTCATTACCTCATACAATAAATATAAGAGGAATTACTGATAATAGTGTCATTCTTGTAGCAGTTAGATATGAGCACTTTGTGGGCTGATTCTAATCAAGTTTGAGTGCTTGTCTGAGAAGAGAAAATGAGTAAGTCAGTAAGGAGGTCTATTCATTTGAGCTCACAAAAGCTCGGTCCTGCTATTCAGGAAGGTGCTTTGGTTGACAAGCCCAGACTTGTGCCCACAAGATGCAGTAGAAGGTTGCAATTCCAGGACATTGCTGCTCAACTAGTAGATGACAAAGGTAAGTAGTCAGTGTGCTCTATTACTAGTGTCGATAGGAAAATAAGGTATGGGCATGGCTTCTCTAGATTCCAACACTTGCCCATTGACCTTACGAGCAACACTTCTGATGATGTAACTGAGACCGACTCAGACTACTATTGGTATTTAAGTCACTTCAATCACAGTCTGCCCTCTGATGAGGAAATGATATATGTGGGCACATCGACTGTTAAAACCCCAAGCAGACGGACTAGAACCATATTGGGCAAGGACAAGAAAGAAGAGGAGGCTGAGGGTCTACCGTATTGGGCAACAACTAGAAGTGGGCATGTATACCGGGGTCTGAGTGTTGGTAAGGGCAGGGTGGCAAGTAAATAAGAACTTGCTGTGGTGTGCCTTCATGGCAATTTGGTTGCCTAGTTTTTTTGTGTGGCCTAGCGACAAGGGGATTTTGATGACAATTTGTGTTCCCTATTCTTTTACCTTTCCCCAGTTTGTGTGCCACTATGTTTGCAGATTCAATGTGTGGGAAGTTTTGAAATGAAAGTCAAATGCAATGGAGATTTTGTTCAAATGAAATTTTTTGGTGAAATTACATTTGAGCCAAAAGCTTCTTGCTCTCTTGTCATATAAAAGGGAATTCAAGGCTCATTTGTAGGGAGAGAACTGATGAAATCTCTAGCTAGGTTTTGAGTTGAATATATGGGTAGAAAGATAGTTTTTAGTTGAATATATGGGTAGAAAGATATCTATCCTCTGATGAGGAAGTGATATTTGTGGTGCCATTGGCTGTTAAAACCCCAAGCGGACGGAATAGAATAGATAGACTATTTTGATTTTTGGATGAATATATGCAAATTATCTTAAATTGTATGCAGATATGACTTATAAGTATGAATAAACGTATAATTCTAATATATTTTCTCTCCTTATGTGGATTTGAGTGAATTTTGAATGAAATGTTAATGATGTTGTCATTCTTCTTTTGAGAATTTTTTCAATTGTGGGTCTATGTTTTGGGTAGAATTCAATTTTAAAATGTTGAGGTTTCATATTTATATGTGTGAGATTGATCTAATATTCTAGAAAATGAATGTTAAAATATCATGAAAAAAATGGGCATAGAATGAATGTAGAAGTAAAATTATTTTTGCATATATTCATAAAATAAGATTTAATAAACAAAATATATATGCAATTAAAAATAAAGGAAAAATAATTCAACCCAAATTCAGATAAGAGAGATAATTAGATTATATGATAACTTTAAGGCTAGGGTTAGGGTTTGATTAGGATTAGGAGTTCTGCTTAGGGTTATGATTAGAGTTATGAATCTACAATTAGGTTCAATTAATGTTCACTTAGGGTTTCTTCTTGGGAGAGGGAAAGAGAGAGAGAGAGAGATAAGTAGAGAAAAGACAAATAGAGATGGAGAGGGAGATAGAAATAGGGAGATATAGAGAGAGAAAGAGAGAGGGGAGATAGATAAATGGGAAGAGAAAGACATAGATATAGAGATATATGGGAAGATAAAGGGACAAATAGGTTGAGATATGAAGATAGATAGGGGTATAGGGAGGGAGCAAGAGATCAGGGAGAGTTGGGGAGAGATAGAGAGAGTGAGGGAGAAATTGAGAGAGATATGTAGAGAGGGAGATAGAAGATGGGGAAGAGGGAGATATATGTAGAGAGGGGGAGAGAGGGAGAGCGAGAGGGGGAGGCTAATTTTTTAGTTTAAATTCTATAAAATATTCAATAAATAATAATATAAATATTATAAGAATCATATAATTTGTATTTTAAATTACACGCTATATTTTATTTTTTGAAAAATATGTAATTTTTTAACCATTTTCCTATATATTTAGTATTAAAATTTTTACATCTTTTAACAATTCAATATATAATATAAATAAAATATAGTTAATAATTTAATTAACTAGCATACCTATATTAATTAATAATATTTGTAAAACACGTTGAGAGTTATCTTTATCAAGATGCCTATTGACTTGAAAAATGCTTACATTTTCATGAATATGAATTTGGAAAGCAATCAATTTGATTTCATTATTGTTTGTGTCATTGTTTATCTCAATTCCCATATATAAGGGTACACATTGAAATTTGAAATCATACCAACTTGTCTATAACAACAATCAACCAAGAACAATAAATTTAAAAGCATAAATGTTCATCAATCATTAGATTTAGTATTGACATCATCAAAGAAGTATATCATGACAAAATGGCATTAACTAACTTAGATATATCCACTATTTTTTTTTTCAAATGTTTGAATACATTGTTAACATTATATACATTCAGGCATTTGAATGTTATGAAACCTATAGCTTTGCAATTGATTCTAATAAATCTTTTCTCTCAGATGAATAATCAAACTTTGTTATTTTTATGACTGTGCATTTAATCCTTTGTTCAAGTATATAAGTCTCTTTTTTCACTTGAAGTTTAAATATGTATCTGTTCAAAAGGACCTTTTGTATAATGTGTGAAAACTTAACATCATCTTGTTTTTCATGCTTCAAAATATTCAATTCTTTTGTTGTTACACCCATAATTTCTTCTGCCACTTCTTCAAAAGTTGTAATCCAAGTGAATGAAGTATGGTCTTGCACTTTGCATTGAAGTATATATTTATAATCACATTCAGGAAAAGTTTTATCACATCTTCCGTATCACCACTGACCATTTTCATTAGTGTTTTACCTTATTTTGCAAGGCCTATCTCCAATTTTCAAAGGGCATGTTGTATAACAAAATTTCTCACCTTAATGAAAGATAAGGTAGCTTTTTGCAAGTGCACCAAGATGGTTCCCAAAAAGGGGCTTTAAGGGAGGAGGGGAGGCGTAAGGGAGAGGGAGGAGGGTAGTAGAGAGTGGGAGAGGGTGGGAGAGGGTGTCAAAAGAGTGGGAGAGAGTGGGGAGAGAGGCAGGAAGAGAGTGGAAGAGAGTGGGAGAGATTGGGAGAGGAGGGAGAGAGTAAGAGGGAGTGGGAGAGAGTGTGAGAAGGTGGCGAGAGGGTGGGAGAGGCTAGGAGAGAGGGAGAGAGGGAGGGAGGAAGAAAGAGGGAGAGAATGGGAGAGAGTGTGGGAGGGAGGCAGGGAAGAAGGTGGGAGAGAGTAGGAGAGGAAAAGCAGAGAATGGAGAGAGTGGGAAAGTGGGAGATAGGAGGAGAGAGTAGGGAGAGAGTGGGAGAGGGGTGAGAGAGTGGGAGAGAGTGGGGAGAGTGTGGGAGAGTGGGAGAGAGTGAAAGTGTGGCTACATATGGTTTCTATACATAGTATTTGTAGGAGAATGGTATCTCTATTTTGAATTATTCTAAACCTTGTTTCTATGTAGTAGTTTTTAAATTCATTTTGTTGTTATACTCTATAATTAATAGTTTATATATTCTACTCTCTATACATGATTTTTAGCAAGATTGGGGACACTAATAGAACCTTCATTTATTTTTAAAAAGACTAAGAAATGTATGAAAAATTGACAACATGAAAACCATGAAAATAAAAGTGAAAATAAAAATTTAACATAGTAAAAATGGCCAATCATGTGCCAAAAATGAAAAGAACTATTTGTTGTTACTCTAATATTTCAACCACATACTAAATTACCAAGTGCATTTTATAAATGTATCATGCAAGGAGCACAATATTAGGAATCAATGTGAATGATTCTCATCAAGAAATTAGACAAGCTTTGAGATTGAAAGACCCAAGCTCTTTGTAGGTTTTCAATGAAGATTTAATTAGCTACTAATAGGAACAATAAGAAAATAGATAAATGTGAAAATAAATCCTAATCTCTAAGAGTGTTATGCTAAGAATTACATACACATCTCATAAATTTCAATAGAGACATGAGACACATTTATAGAAATAAAGGAAAGAAATAGCTATTTAGATAGTTATTAATCTACAAAAGATTAGGACCTACTTCAAGAGATTAATAAAAATAAGTTTTTATTTATAATTTTTAAATTTGATAATTTTGAAATTATCATAGATGTAAAGTAAAGATAAAATATTTTTCAACAAAACAAATAAAAATGACAAACAGATAATGTGATTAATCAAGAATAACATGATATTGCAAAAAATATAATAAATAAAAGAATATGCATAATTGTACATAAGCCATCAAAAGTCTAAATATACCTATCTTTATTAAAAAAAAAAAAAAAATCTTTAAAATGACTAAAAATTATTAAAACTTATTAAGCCCATGACAAAAACACTACCTTCCATATAAAGAGTATACAACATGATACTTATAGAAAAATTATGCAGGATACCAAAAATTTGTTAAAAAGATAAGATAAGATAATTATAAATGAAATTAATCATATTAATTTCATAGTTAAAAAGATAATTCTATGGATCTTTAAATATACATGATATATAATAATCTTTAAATCTTTTATTTAAAAATATATATATTATATTTTATAAACTTATACATTAAATTTTTAATATTTAAGTTATACTAAAATCTAAGATGTTCAATATTCATTATTATTTTTAAATTACAATATTGATTAAAGATATATAATTATATTTATAAGATTTAAATTCAATAATGAACTTAGAAAATATTAAATCAATCAAAATTGTTTCTACTATCCAAAATACTATATAAG
>VDFB02353493.1:250859665-250908449 GCA_007258455.2 Sequoia sempervirens
CCCAATACTTTCTACCATTGAACCTAATCCCTCAACCCTCAACCCTTATACCCTAATATCCTATAAACCATCAACCTTATAAGTCCTCCACCCTAATCCTCAACCCTATACCCTCAAACCCTATCACTTTCTCTTTATCTATACATCTCACCTCTCCCTCCCTCTCTCCTACCCTCTCTAATTGTCTCTCTATCTACCCTTCCTCCTCTTTCTACGTGACTCTCTCTCATTCAATCAATCCCTACCACCCTCTCAAGCCTCTATCTATCTCTATCTCCCCTCTCCTACTCTCTCTCCCACTCCCTCCCCCTCTCTCATGTCTCTCCCTCCCACCCTCTCTCTCTCTCTCTCAGGTTCCTCCCTCTCGAAACCTACCTTAGGTAACTCTCCCTCCCTCCCTCTCTCTCTATCCCTCCCACCCTACCTAGATAAGTCCCTCTCACTCCACCCCCCTCTTTCTCTCCCTCTATCAAGTCACTCCCTCCCACAACCTCTCCCTCTCTTAGGTCTCTCACTCACACTCCCTCTCTCTCCAACTCCCTCCCTCTTGCACTCCCTCTCACTACCTATCTCTCAAGTCTCTCCCTCTCACCCCCCCTCACACTCTCAAGTCTCTCCCTTTGGCACCCTACCTACATAACTCTCTCTTTCTCTCTATCTCTCTCTCCCCCCCCTCTCTTTGTCTCTCACTCCCTTTATCCCTCCCACCCTACCTAGCTAAGTCCCCACTCCAACCCCTTCTCTCCCACTCCTCTCTTAAACTCTCTCACTTTTATCCCTTTTTATTCCTCCCTCACCCCTCGGGATGCACTTCTCAAGTCTCCCCTTCAGTAATCTCTACCTTACATAACTCTTTCTCTCCTCTGCCTCTCTCTCTCTCCCCCCTCTCTCTCTCTCTCAATTATCTCTCTCCCACCCCCCCCTCTCTCTCTCATTCCCTTTATCCCTCCCACCCTACCTAGATAAGTCCTTCTCACTCCAACCCCTTCTCTCCCACTCCCTCTCTTAAACTCTCACTTCCACCCCCTCTCTATCTCTGTCTCTCTCCCTCTCCCCATCCCCCTCCCACCCTACCTAAACAACTCTAGATCTCTCTCTCTCTCTTAAAATTCTCCCTCCCTCTAAAGACATACATAAATACATAAATATAGGGCATAATAACATATGTACATACAATCCTACATACACACAAGCATACATACATGTAGATACAATCTCATACAAGTAGGCATACATACATACATACGTGACATACAAGTATGCAAACATACAAATATATAAACATACATTCAATAGAGTATTTAAATATAAAGCAAGACATAAATACTCCAGCACAGATACCACCACATTATGTCTTGCTAGACATGCTCCCCAATAAAACAAAACCATGTCAAAACCGAGATATAACGGGAGCACGCTTATAACGCATTGCTATATCTTTGGGAACTGCCTTGGATTGTTATTTTCCTTGGAATACCAAACTAAAGGCTTGGAGGGAATTCCTAATGACCAGAGACGTGTTTTTACAAATTCTACAATTTTTCACATAATCGAGTTTGTGCTCACCGTCAGGATTGCACATGGTTCAATATCAAACAAATCAAACATCTGGGTAATGTTAGGTTCTCTCTTAGCTATCCAATGATGTAATTTTTTTCACTTTTTGAAAATATTAAGCCTTTCATCCATAATTTCTTTTGTTTGTATGTCTCTTTTTGGAAAAAAATAGTGTTTGGTGTTTTTTATAAATTAATCGCTCATTGAAATTTCAAATAAATTACATTTTTAGAAACTAGACTCCATTCTACAATTTTTATTTAAAAAAAAAACAATTATTTTCCAAAATTTGTAGGGGTAGCACGACCAAAATTCTATTTTTCAGGAAGTGTCCACTTCGAAAATTAGTAAAAAATCAAATATTCATTAAAAATTATCAGAAAAATCATGCATCAACTACATATTGTTAGCTAACTTCTGACTGTAGCAATTTTAAAAATACTAAAAAAAGTTTCACCATACAAGGGTCATACAAGAGTTGCTATGTTATGTTTTTCTGACAAAAACAACACCAATTTGTGTACATCCCTCGTTTGTACCCCTTAATCTCAATCATTTTCAAAATAAATTAGTAGTTTAGAAAGTAGACTCAGAGCACTTTGATCCTTGTTTTTGTTCCATCTCAAAATTTTGAGTGTAACTATCCTCAATTTCACGTCCAAGGTCAGTATTTCCTAATTTCAGAAAAAAGTTGTCCACTTAAGCCCCTTTTTGGGAACCATCTTTGTGCACTTACCCTAACACAAGTATGCAAGGGAAGAAATCCAAGGGGTCAAAGAAGCATCAAAAAATAAGGAAAAGGAAAAAGCTATGGTGTCAATGTATTGGGAAAAAGCAGGGATGAGCCAAGAAAGCCATGAACAAATGTAATCTCTTGTTTTATTGTCGAATATGTATGAATTTTCAGTGAAAGTTATTTGAAACCATCTTTTTGCTTCTTAGATGTCGAGATTGTTCGATTTAGTTGGAAAATATATGATACTATTTTTCTGCAAGTCACACTTGTGTTTCATGCTAGGGCTTTGATTTAAATCGATTTATTCTTTTCTGTGATGCAAATGCCTCATCAGCCTACTAGTACATTTCACCATAGTTTTGAATTTGTTTTATCGACATCTTTAACCAAACCTAGTTATTCCTTGAATGAATTTGATATCACCGCAAGTTCTAATGTTTTGCATGTAAGATGATAACCTTTGCATGGTTAATCAGATATATTCTGATAACCAATTTTATTAGTTTTCTTTGGATGATTTGGAATCATCGTTGTTTCCCTTACAGGGAATTCAACTCTTTATTTACTATCATATTCTTTATTGCTCATGGCTTTACCTGTCAACTAGGCCAAGCAGCTGGGTCACCCAAAATGGGTACAAACAGTTGCTTCCATCATTCATAGAATGATGTATGTGTTTATCAGGTGTCGCCGTTATATATGGTTGTAGCTTCATTCTCCCCAAATGATGGCAAACGATTACATTATTTTCATTTTTCTATGAGGGCGTCGATCCTTAAGATCACCCTCAGTTTATTATTGTTCTTGAAACTATTTTTTCTCTGGAACGATCTACACTCTCTTTGGATTCATGATACACCCATAAGAGGATTTTATTAGTTCATTTTCTTGCACCAATCATTCTTAGAACGATAATGTGGGTATGATTTTTAAATCGATTGTCAAACTTGCAAGCCGACTATCAACCTTTCTTCAAGATTCAGCCAATGTTTCAATGGCTATAAAAACCTAACAATCTCATGATTGGTAGTCTTTCTTAGAATGACAATAACTTAAGTTCAAATCCATTACAGTCACTCTTATAATTTGGGTCTCTTTGGAGACATCCAATAAAATTGTTCCAATGGGTATGTAAATGACAAGAATGTCATTTGATTTTCTTGGTTGTATAAAAAGGGATAGTGGTATTGTTTGAATAATTACTTATTTAGAAGGACTTAACATTGATTGTTCATATGATAAACTTGATAATTTGAAACTGATAAAAGGCATATTGGCACAGTATTTTGTGAATTATTATAATTAGCATTGTATTGCAATAAACAACATCATTATGTTATAAACAATATGTGTTTATTTGTAAAGAACATTGTTCTGTTATAAACAGTATGTGCTTATTTGTAAACAACATTGTTTTGTTATAAACTATAATTGTTAAATTGTAAACAACATCATTCTAAACAATGTGTTTATTTGTAAACAACATCATTCAGTTATAAACAATGTGTTTATTTGTAAACAACATCGTTTTGTTATAAACTATAATTGTTTAGTTGAAAACGGTATCGTTCTATTATAAACAGTATTTGTTTAGCTGCAAAAAACATCATTTGATTTCCACAACCTGGTTTTGATACAAACGACACAACAGTATGTGAGAAACTGTTAAAACAAACTTGTTCTAGTTCATTTATTTCTTGAATTTCTGAGGAACGATACGACAAACTGTAACATTATTTGAATGATAGCAATATGATTTAATAGTTTTTATTTCAGAATGTATGCACAAATTTATAACTTAAGTTGGCACATATATGTGTATGCACATAGACCTTCGTCAACGTACATACACATACTTGTAACATACCTTCTTTTGTTACTTATTGAATTCATTCTTAAATGGATAATGATTTATGTTGAATGTAATCATGAGTCATGTGTATTATAGGACTAGATAATGTATTGATCAATTCCATTTTAACCATTTTTTTGATTATTTGTTTAAATGAGGAAATAAGTAGACTGAATTACTTTTTCATAAGATGTGTATAAAGAATATTCTCATAATTGAGTAGAAAAATAATACCTAAGTAGACTAGAGCACCTCAAGGTAGATGTTGCTAGAGGGTAGATAGCTATTATGGATTAATTGTGTTGTAGAAAGTTACCTTTCAGGACAGGTGCCAAAATGGAGTTCAGAGAGTATAGGTTTTTGCTTTTACCAAACCTATTGTTTGTTGTTGCAACATTATTCTTATGCTTGGTCAAGCAATTAGTTCATTATGTATTTATGGACTTTTTGATAACACTCTTTGCCATTCCTAGCATAGATCTTGGATTTTTCTAACTCATAGATAGAGATGCATGTTGATGTTTGGGCACGCACGAGATTCCACTTTGCAAATTGTTCTCTTGCTAAAATTTCTGTGCAAGGTCTGGTATTCTTCAAGTTGGAAGAATTTTGGGGAAGTGTAAGCTTTGTGGTTGGGTGGTAAAGTGCTTCAACCATGTTCTCATCCACCATTGGAGGCGAGTATCATGAGGAAACCTTGGATTTTTTCAAGACTATCTTGGTCTATGATGCAACCTTGATGTAAAATTTATGCATTGTATTGACTATGTGGCCTTATGAGCCAAGTCAACTTGGATATTTTAATTGACATTGAAATTGAATATATATAAATCTTTGACTCATTTTAATTAGACATGTGTTGCTATGAATGAAAATAGCTACTTAGTTATTTCTTTTTAAATTAAATATTCATAATGTCATTTGCAATAATATAATTAAGTAATAATTTAGAATGGGTTATTATAGGTTGCGATCTCTGAGGTTAAACCTATTGTGAGTTTTGTGGTGAAACCTCTATTTCCTGGTCACAATAAGGGTTTTCATAACCCTGTTGTTACTGAGGAATGTGTTATTTCTCCTTCACCTTCTAAATTTTTTTTCTTGTTGTTTCCCATTTTCCCCCTTTAGTTTTTGAGCTTCCCTGTGCTATTAAGGCTTATGGGACTGGAAGTTTGAGCACTCTTCAAATGGGCTACTCTTTCTCCCTCTCCTGAGGTTGTTCCTACTTTGGTTAAGCTTAGTGCAAAGGTGGTGGATGAAATGTCTATCTTGCATCCTAGTTTTGACTATAAGGATACTAATGGAATTTCCTTTGCTGTTATGAATGATGGACAAGCTCATTATGATATTCTTGAATCTATTTTTTTTATTCTTTGGATTAGCTTAAGAGCTATTTGGTTAGGAGATTTTGTGGTAATCGTCCCAATATTGACATTTTTAGAAGATGGTTCCTTTGTGTTTGGAAGAATAGGTGGCAAGTTAAGGTAACCGCTATGCTCAATGGTTTCTTTCTCTTCTCCTTTTCCTACATGGAAGACTATTCATGGGTCCTTCTTGAAGGCCCTTAGTTTTTTGGCTCGAATGGCCTCTATCTCCAAAAATGGTTTTCAAGTTTCAACCCAATGATAGAGACTTCTAAGTTCCATGTTTGGTTCTATTTGCTTCGGCTTCCTTTGGAGTTCTAGAATGAAAAGATATTTATGTGTTTTGCTAATTCTTTTGGGTAGTTTTTCACTACTGATAAGATCACCAAATCCATGAAGTGTTTGTTATCTGCTAGATTTTGTGTGTTAGTGGAAAAAAAAACCTTATTCTCCCCACTAAGATATCCTTATCTTCAAAATTTGGTAAGTGGGAGCAGCAAATTGAATATGAATAATCTTTGATTATCTATCATTCTTGTGGTATTTAGTGGGTCATGCCTCCTTTACTTGGTTGAGGAATAATAAACAACACTCCATTTGGAAGAAAAAGGAAAAGATGGTAGTTGTAATGGAAGATCACTCCACTCCCTCTCAAGAGATTCAGAATGGAGTTCATATTTGCAATTAGTCCTTACCAATGAAGGAAACAATGACAACTGTAGTGGAAGATTACACCACTCCTTCTCAAGAGATTCAACATGAACCACCATGTCCAATGGTGGTCTCCTCTGTAGACACCCTGGGCTTGGCTGGTCAAGTTAATGGTCTTGTGTCTCTTGTAAAAAAAAAGATGAAAAAATTTGTGGAGAGGAATCCTTTAAACCACCTTGACTTTATCCTTGGTGGGAGGTGTTTCTAGCTTGCATTGATTTGTTTTAGGTTGGCCTATTGTTGTTCTGCTTGTTAGTTGGTTGTTGTCTTGCTATGTTTTTTTTGTTTCTCTGGTCTTATTGCTATATCTTTATCTTTGTAAAAGGGATTAGGGCCCTTTCTAATATACCCTACTTATCTAATAAAAAACACATATTTTTTTATTGTTTTTAGAAACAAATACTTTTCAACTAGAAAATTATAGGTGCAAATGGATTCCTTCCAAAATTATAGCAACTAGAAAAATTAGAGGTTACACATGATGTGTGTTACAAAAAAATGTAATAAATGGTTTCAAGCAAAAATTTATAATACCTAGAGTATAACCTAGAAAAATTACATAGACCGCTACAAAGTGTTTATAAAGAGTTTTCCAATACCTATAGAAAGAGTGTTTTTTAGAATAAGCATGTATGTTATCACTCATGACAAGGGGAAGTGTGTAGTAGCTTTATGAAAAACTAAGTTGCATATGAAGCATAGGGCAAATAAAGTAGGATACAAGAATCCATAGGTTCCTATTGCAAAGGGCCTATCACTCACTTTGGTATGTGTGCCTACACGTCCAAACTAGAGTGCATACCCCTACAATAGTTGTGTCAATAGCTATGATTATGAAAATAAAAATGCCACTGATTTCAATAAGTACACATTGATCATCACTACCAATTATAGTAATAATCCCTCTTATGTTATAGAAATTTCCACTAATTATTACAACTTCAAAGTAAAAAAAAGAGGGAAAAAATACAAGTTCTACTCTTGACATGCCACTAAAGGATCAAGCGTATAAAGATGCACCTATGAAGGCTACTAAGTCACCTGTGGTAATAAAAGAAGTATCAAATACATGTATCAATCAAGAGGAGTCTATCATTATTCATGTCATAGATCACATGTTAAGAAGGAATTCTAGGATAACTTCATGTTCAGGGACCTTCATGTGTATGATGTGTTCAAATTGTTTTTGCTAAGCACTAGTGTAATACATGCACACTACAAATGGGTCTCAAACTCTCACTTTGGTACTTGAGTTGCATGATGGTGATGGTACACTAATACAAGTTCATAGGTTGCTCAAACTATTGAAAAATTCCACAAGACTATGCAAACATGTTGATACTACTAAAGCACAAGCTAAACAAGATACATAAAAGTGCTCATGTTAAAACAAGAGTTGTTCCAAAGGTGAAAGAAGAACATGAGTTGATAATTAATCTATGAGACTCCCTCTCATGATAAAGCACTAAGAAGGATGCATTTGTGACTACTCAGATGTGAACCATCAAAGGACTTACTAATCAAAAATATTTGGCCCATTGAATGTTAAAAATGAGTACTCAATTGTATATGTTATACAATAATATTATCATGGTGTAACTAAATATCCATGCACATAGTTAACTTATTGATTACTTTTTAGGTTACAAGGATAGATGGGAAGTTAGAAAATCAAACCAACAAATTTGAATAATTAGTTTATCCACTTATAATTCCAATACTTATGTGTGAGGAGCTTGAAGTGTAACTTGAAAAGAAGGAAAAAGAGGAACAATGTGAAGATGCAAAGGTAAAACAAAAGATTGTGGAGGAACAAAGAAGAAACAAAGGAAGATTTATGTTAGAAGGAAGAGGAAGAGAAAGGAGAATTCAAAAATGATAGGAAAACAATCAAGGACATAATATCATATGAAAAATACTAGAATATTTTTTATGAAAAAGCTAGCTTCCTTATGCAAGTTTTTTGTCACATCAACTAGTTGGCTAGAATAGTTGGGCCCTCAACTTACACTTCTAAATTACAAGTTGAGCATATTACATGATGAAATTTTAATTAATATTTGTCAATTTTAGATTCAAATGGAATCAATGTGTGCCTTGTGAATGTACAATAATTTTAATAAAACACGACAAAAAATAAGGACCTACAAATAAAAGAAGTTTCTCATTAAAGAGATGTCAACCTCTAACAACACATTGCGCATACACATAAACCAAAAGTTTGGATAATAAACCCAAACCATCATTGATCCAATGGGAGAACAATAAGATGATTTGGAGAATCTAGTAGATATTTTGGAACTATATGCAAACATCGTCTTACACAACAAAATGGTAGTAGTCAACCTATAATTCTCACCCTAACAAGATCATGTTGAAGTATCATTGATTGAACATGCCTATGACCATATATACCCTAAATATAGCATGAACAGTTCATGTATGCTTCTCAACCATAATGATCATATCTCATCAAGATCCTATACTTGTAAGCATCAAGTTCATCTCCACCTAAGATTCCCTAACTAGTTTGCTCCTCAATTTTATATAACACCTACCACCTAAATTCCCTTACCACTTCACTCCTCATTTTTTTTAGTAACAATTACCACCTAGATATTGGCATTGACGAACATTTGATCACTGAAACCCTCAAACTATTGAAGAAAAAGATAGTGTTCACACCACCTTTACTTCACAACAAAGCTCAAAATCAAAAACCATGTGAAATTTACACTAGACACTAAAACAAATAACACACCAAACTCAAAAAATAAAAACTATTAACCCCCAACAAAAATACTATTCAATAATTTCATTCAATATATGAGTAAACTGAAAACTCGATATGGTAATGATCATCCATCCTCTAGTAGGTTCTCTAAGCTCTATTTTGACCCCCCAAAATTTTGTCTTCCACATGCATTATTAATGGCCCCTACAAAGAAGTTAAGGTGATTCCTCTTTGCTCTATCTATTCCTTTGTGCTTTACCTTCACTAAAACTCTTTGTAGCCCTTCTTTAGAACTATGATTATTAATCTATCTAAATATTGTATCTAAAAACATAAATAATAATGCAATGGATGTATTTATAAGTGACCATATGCAACAGCTAGAATATCAATACATCAACTACAATGAATTCACTATCTACCCAACAATTAAAAATATATAAATTTTGAAACCATAAGTGCCAACTTGAAATTGGCTACCATGACTTCAATTACTAATCAAACTACAACCTAATACATAGACTTGCATATTATATTTTTATGGTGCATAGATTCAAATTCAAATAAAAATATTGAAACAAAAAATATTTAGAATAAATGATCTATCATGATTCCACCTAATTTTTCTTTAACAAATATTTGAAATATTAGGTGAAAAAACTTCCAAAAATCTCATACACAAACTTGTGAACAATTAGGCCTATTTGTGTTCTTTGTAATATCTCGTCTTTGGCCGGTAGACTGCTATAAGAATGAAGACCCTAGTATTTATTAACAAAATCTTTTAACTAAACTTCACTTAATGTTAATTTAATGGACCTGACACATTAGATTTGTGTTCGTGTGTAGCCGGAGGCTTAATACCATCTAAATCTTATTTAATTCCTGCAAATCCAAAAGCAGTCTGCAGACCGTACTATCAGATACTGGCTACTAATAAGGATATTTTTTGGGCAGAGAGATTTTTCTGCCAACCCTTCGATGAATCGATGATATTAACGTCACACCTTAATTTAAACCAACCTCCCATCATGACTCATGTCCTGTCAATTAATTTCCCACACTTAAATCGATTGTCTCTTCAGCACCTTCTCTCCAATTTATACCCTGAAACTTGTTTACAGGATTCGCTGCTTCCATTGAAACAAGCATACGATACCAAGTTGTATGTTGCAGTCATCAAAAGTTCTGTTGGAGAAAAGATTTAGAATAACAGCTTACAATTAGCAGAAGGTATTGTTAAAGCTACAGCAACGTTAGGTTTGTTGGGCAACAGGTATTTGTCTCAATTTGTTGTTAAACCCATTGATGGGCTGCCCATTTTATTAGTCTTTCATCTCCACAGATACCCATTTTTTCCATCTGTATTAACTGATGTTTTCAATTAATTTGAAATGTGCCTCAAAATTGAGAGATTTTTCATTTGAATTTGTTTTCATCATACATTTGTGCAGCTGCATTACTCTCTGCTAATACACAGAGAAAAGGTTTCATCATATAACGGTAGATATTCATGCATGCATGATATTGAGTTGGATATAGTGTGTTTTGCTTGGAAAATAG
This sequence comes from Sequoia sempervirens, assembly GCA_007258455.2. Classification (NCBI taxonomy): domain Eukaryota; kingdom Viridiplantae; phylum Streptophyta; class Pinopsida; order Cupressales; family Cupressaceae; genus Sequoia; species Sequoia sempervirens. The sequence goes on from VDFB02353493.1 coordinate 250,870,183, forward strand.
GTGAAGAATAGATTTTTCTGTTACTATTCAGTGTTGTGCTATTAACAGACATGTTAAGACCAAATAATGGGTACACATAATGTGTAAATACGTGTGCTAGCTGTACATTTCTATGGTACTGTATTATGAGTCTCGTTGTTCTTTGTGTTTTGTGCCATGTTTCTAACAATGGGTTATATTTAGGATTACAGCAGAGTCTTTGGGGGACGCCCACTTCTTTCAATTTCTTAAGGCCATGACGAGCTCAAGGAAGAAGATATTTAAGGAGGCTCGACAGTGCAGAAGAGAAGAAGCTGCTCCAAAGCCCAGAGGAAGGAGAAGTGGAACTATTAAGAAGCAAAATGTCATCAACGATGATCACAGTCTCTCTCTAGAAGATATGACAATGAGCAATTACATCAAGGCAATGATGAATGAAATGAAGTGTTGGGATCAGATGCCTGCATGTTCCAGCCCTCTGCTTAAGCCCATTTCTGTTTCTGTGGACAATATTAGCAATATGCCCAGTTTATTCTTATCTGGCAATGAATTGTCCAATCCCCATAACAATCAGACCACCAATAGTGACCCCACTATTAAATGTTATGCACTCTCCCCATTCTATTCATCAAGCACACTAGAATCTAAAAACATATCTCATGAGCCTTCCCTCAACAAAACCATCAATTTAGCTCTATATTCTCTACCCTCTACAATAACATTGCCAGACCCAGTTGTAAAGGGCTGTCCTTTTCAATTCATAGAAAATCTTGACTATGGACCTTCAGTGAATCCATTGACCCCCAACACTGATCATGAAAACCAAAAGGCTATGGTCATTTGTGACTTAGTTTCAGGCTTCCTTACTACTGACAACTCATTCATTTCCTCATCTGCTGTGTGCACTCCTAACTGTAACAACACCAGGCATGTACTTCATATATAGTATACAGTTCATCAAACCCATTGGGCACCAACAAGGAACATGAAATTCATAAAGCTGGAGGTTGTTACTTCAAGGGTTCAGGGTTACTGGAGGAGATAATTTGTGGGTATATTTAGATATACGTTTCAAAGTTATATGCCTATGGTTAGAACATTTAACCTTTTCTGAGAGGCCTGAAATGCATGCTAAATCCTGCTTTTGTATTTAGGGAGGTAAGGGCCAGTTTTGCCCGATATACTGCAGCTTAGCACCATGAATTTTTGAAGGACAAATGGTCTAAAGCACATGTTGGGTGTAAAAGAATCAGATAAATCTAGTGAATTATTTTAAGGTAAATTATTGTTGTTAAGTGTGATAATTTTATACTGTGATTACGTATAGCTAATAAATCTGTTGAGCTTGTTTTGTAATGAAAATGAAGAAAACCTATTCGTTCACTAGGCTCGTTATAAAATGAGTTTGTCAACCACCTATAATATTCATCAGTGAGTTCATGCGAACTAAGAACATTGAACTGAACTCAACAATCTGGAACTAAATTGATCCGAGAATTCACATGTAAATTATTGTGGTAAACTTTATGTGAATGACTTTTTGTAATTGTGAAAATTACATATTAAGTGTTCATTTTTCAGATCTTCATATGTTTTCAGGTCGTTTTTATTAGAATGTCTTACGCACAATAATTAGTTTATGAGTGACATATTTTTATATAAATTTGATAAGTGCAATTATAGATTTTCTATCTCTAGACTTTTAAATTTTAAAGTTTAAAATATTATTTTCAAATTATTTAAATAGTTATTGGGAATCAATGTAGTACATAATTTTATAATTTATGATAATTATGGTTGTATTTAAAGGTGCACATTCTATTTATTTAAACAATATGAACAAAAATGTAAAAATATGAGAAGAACAAATAGATCAAAGGGCTTAAAGGAGAAACTAATTTCTATTTGTTTACTTGTGACTACATCTAAATCCATAGGATACTTGTTTGTTGTCCTAGATTTTCATTCATCAATGTCAAATTGATTCAACTTAAGATCTAAGTAGAATTTGTTATTAATAATTTAACATGTCTAAAAACATTTAGAAGCATTGTCAATCCTTACAACAATACGGATATTACAAATTCAGGCCAGCAAATTTTAACAATCCATTTTTAGTGGGTTTAGATTCACAAGCTATGGTTAGGGTTCACATATATTCAAATATAAGATCATAGTCTAAACAAGCCTTAAAATTTAAGTATTTAGGCAAATCAAAATTTGACATTTTGTTGACAAGTTTCCATCATTTTGATTCTTTTACATTTAATTCATTAATTTTTTATTTTCAAGTTAAAGCATTTTCATTTATCTATATTAATTGTACATTTTTATTCATCTAACTTAATTGTGATAAAATTAATTTTAAATTATTTGATTATTCTTGATATTCATGTGAGTGATTAGTTTTGTTTACATTTGGTTAATTAAAGTTTTAGATTTTATTCTTTTCATTATAGATTTAATTCTCTTTAAATCAAGTTGGAATCCACCTCTCATTTGCATCATTGATTTATTTGGTTTTGGGTCTTTATTATATGACATCTTTTTTTTTGCAATCTACCAACCCTTGTTTGTGCTTAGATGCACCTTTTATCATTTATTCTTACACTCCATTATATTTAGCTTATATGTATTCCTCTATGTTATATTTAATATAGGCAATTAATCTCAGTATTCTTTCTTGATTCACTCATGATTTCATCATATAGATGGTATTATATTGTTTATGGAGGTTTTATTTCATTATATATGCACCTTTTACTTCTTAATTTACTTAATTATTGTGTTTCCTTCTCTTCATGGATAATCTCACTTCACTTACCCACAAGTCTTGTTGATGTGGCAAAATTTTATATCAACTTAGTGAGCATTACAACTTGTGCTTTCACACTCACGCCCTTTTTTTCTCTTTTGCAAAGTGGGAACCCCCTCTTTTTGGCTTTGGGTGTTCTGGTTCTCCCCCCCCCCTCCCTACTTTCTTTTTTCTTCTTTCCTTTTTCCTTTTTTCTTCTTTTTTTTCCTTGCTCTATTTTCGAAGGTTGGGCATTAGGCTTCCCAAGAAGGGTATACCTTCCATGTTGGGCCCGACCCTCAATTTCTCCTTGTTGCTTGTCGGTTGTCGCTTGCTTGGCTTTTGTCAAGCATCGTGTGTTAGGTTTTTCGCTTACTTAAACTATCTATTGATGGGGTATCATGGTGGAACCTTGTTTGGTGTGCATGTCCCATCAATCTTGTTAGGCACAAAAAACAAGAATTTGAATTAAATGGTTGCAAATTGTTGGAAGTTAATGCTACCAACCCACACATTGGCACGTCATTAATGAAGGTAATTAAATGGGTATTAAAAAAATACTTCATTTATTTTACATTCACCCCTTAAACAAACATAATTTTTCCAAGGAGCTTTGGAAGTTTCCACCATTGTTTTGAGAAAGATTGACTTGTGTCTAAGCACGAGGGTGTATGTGTGTTCAGAGTTGCGTGACTAGTTTTCATTCTCAACATGTTTCTCTTGTCGCTTTCTTACTTGTGTGCTCGTGTGTTGCATTCTCCTAGCTCGACTTGTCCTTCTTCCTCCTAGGTTCCGCTCATATTGTCCGAGTTGGTTAATTTTTTATCCTTTAACTTGTAAATTTCTTTACCTAATTGGCTTGCCTAGCATGGGTGTGTATTTTGGGTTTTGGGTTTGTTGGTTTGTTGCTTGGATTTAGTTTTTGTGTTTTTGCTTCTTGGTTCTCGGTCTGGTTTTGGCATTCCCCTGTACTTTCTTTTCTTTTTATCTTTCCCTATTTTGTTTGTTTTCCCTCGTCATTTTTCTTGGCTCTTTTTGCTTGCCAGATCCTGTCTTGTTGGCACGTCAATCAATGGTGTTTATGTTGTCATTGTCAGGCATCCAACCTTTGGTTTCCTTATAATTTTTCCTTGGTTGTTTCAATGGTTTGATTTTTGATAACTATCGAACTTCAGGATTCACTATTCCCTCTTACTCCCTACCCAAAGTCATTTGCATAAGGTATGAGGTAGCTTTGATCGCCAACCCCTAATCACACCTTAGAGGAAACCTTAAACGCTTTCAAATTTTTGACTTCGTGGATATCCTTTAATGCATTCCTTATAGAGGTGGAAGCGGTTAGGGGTATGCCCAACCTCTGATATTTAACAAAAAAATTAAATGATAGGTTAAGGCATTTAAGTCTCTAAAATTCACCTTCCCCACACAAGTGTATGAGTTCCTTAGGTTTTGACTTAGATTCTTGCCTTACCACTTAAAATAATGAAAAGACATTTTTTATTTCAGGTTTTGCACTTCGCTACTTTCCTTTGCTGCTTTCTCAAAACCTTTGCAAGGGGGTAAGGGGAAATCCCAATCCCCAACCAATAATTTTACATTTTTTCTTAGCTAATTTGATAAATCAGACTTCAGACTTCAAATATCCTTCTTGTTTGTTGTTGATAGAGGTGCAAAGGTTATAGAGGATTCTTGAACTCCAATCCTCGATCTTGTATGTACCATTACACTTAGCTAAAATCTTGGTCTTCATTTTATTCTTTCATATTTTGGATGTTGAGGATCTCCTTTGTTCATTTCCTTATAGAGGTAAGAGGTATGACAAAACCCCAACCTCCGATGTCTTCCATTGTGAAGGATTATTTTCATCATGAAATTGATTAAGTAATCCTTCATTAAATTCCTTTTCAAATGAATCAAGTTGGAACAACAAAATGTGAATTGGGCCTCAAGCGTCAGGACTTTATTTTAAGTAATACTTAAATAAAACATGAAAGTGAAAGATGAAACCCCGCAACCTAATTTTTCAAACCATTTTAGACTTCGCGAGTCGAGAATATCATTTATACAGTGCTGATAATAATAACAAAAGGGGCAAAGGGGATCCTCGATCCTCAACACCCGATCAAGCACTATTATCCCTTGGGAGAGTTATCATTGAAAAGTAAAGGATACATGATTCCCCCAATATCCGATGCCCGATAAGAGAGATATTCAATAGAGTAAATTCATTTCATAGGTATCAGGTATAGGGGATCCTCGATACCCAAACATGTTAATGACGAAAAGATGAAAGCTTAAGTGTATATGCTAATAGTAAAGGGTAAGAGGTAAGCCCAAAGGCCGATCCCAAAAACTTCTATGTAATTCCTGCTTGACAAATTATAACTTTGAGATTAGAGTATATATGGCCTAACATGGTTTGTCTTGCAGGCTTTCTCTTCTTGACATATGAAAATTGTTGATACATGGTATGGATATTTATAGGAGATATGCCTCTGAAGGATTCCAAGAAAATGGCACAAGACGCATAATTTGATGCAAGGAGAGGTTACACAAGAGGGCGTGGACAACATAATGAACAAGAAGGTGAAGCTCCAATCTCTTCAAGAGGAGTTGGAGTCTTTTGTAGAAATACAATAGAAATTTGAAAAGGCCACTTTTGATCATAAGATTAAGTTCCAGTTCCACAATGGGCTTTCCATGGAAAGAATGGCCAACCTAGTCTGCTCACTTTGCCAAATAACTAGAGATAATTGGAGATCGTTGCTGATGTAGAACCATGTTTTAGATGAGCAATGTTGCCAATGTTGAAAATGAAGTGTTTTCCTAGTATGTCGCTCAAGTAGAAGATATCCAATGATGTGCATGGTGACTACCTGTGAAATAAAAGTACATATAATGTGCCTAGGTTTAATGGCATTAGGAGTGTTTGAAATTTCCACTTACTTTAGTCTACTTAAAGTAGTTTTTATTTTCATGCTTTTCTAAGTTAGAAAAAGACTCAATTATAACTAGGCCACCCAGTTCAATTTTATTAGTTTTAATGTTTTAAATTCAAATTTTATTTCAAGTTAAAGACTAAAGGGTTGGAGTTAGTTCCAGTTGTCTTTTATTTAGATCCACAATTAGGGGACTTAATTTTCTATAAATTTTTAATTTTGGATCATTCAAAAGGTCCAAGTTCTTATGCAATTTTTACAACTACAAACAATACAATCTTTGTGTGGAGTTTACTTGCTGACTTTTGAGAAGAAAGATTTGATTTATTTTTCTAAGGATTATGCTTGTATTGCATGTATTTGGATTTAGCACCACGGTGATGATATGAGCATTTTGTTTTATTTACAAATGCTAAACTGATGAGATCTAGTTTAAATATGTGGAATTAAGTAGGATTTTTCCCCAAATATGTGTGTGATTGATGGCATTCTGGTTGAATGAAATTAAAAAATCTTGTGTGCATGCTTCCTTTGAAGATTGCACTCCATTTATTGTGAATGTGTAATACTATTTCTATTAATGGTTGTTTTGAAAGATCTTGTTTAAACCTGCTAACGTAATTGATTGGATGTTTGGTATCATTGTCTGATTAGAATAGATTTATATTATTCATTGTTACCCTACTTCTTTTTTCACTTTATTTTATAAATGATTCACACTTTGTATTGAAAGAGGGATAAATTGACTCGTTAATATAATATTTTCTTAAATGCAATTTGTTGTTACGAGTTATTGAGATTATCTTTGCAATTTTATATAAATTTCTAGCTATCTAAATTCCAGATCCCTCATGGAGTTACATTGATCTTCCGACTGTGTTATCCACATAGTCAAGACCTAACATAAAAGGAAGATTGGAGTAGTTCCTACTGCTTTTCAAGACGGGCAATAAACCCTTATTGACTAGTACATTTAAGTGATTAAAACCACCCTCAACAAAATTGATGCTAGGAGGGCCCACGTTAGGAAAACTCAAAAAAAATTGGTCATTTTCTATAGAAAGATACAGAAGGATTCTCAAGTCTTCTCATAATAAAGAGGATCTAAAAGAATTAGTGCAACATAAGAAACTAGGAGTGACAAGGGAAAATTCAGAGGTGAAACTTCCAAATCTGTAGTTTCACCCTTTAACCTAGGTTCACCATCCTCGCCTATAATTCCAGGAATACCCCATATCATAACCATTGTTTCCCCTCCGCCAGCTCAGATGGCATATTTCATTGTGAATGAAAGTTCCCCCTTGGACATGTAAGGGGCCTTACACGATTTTCCTAAGAACCATGAATTTTTTTGTTCTAAATTTATATATGGTGACGACAAGAAAACCAAAGATCACATGAAAAAGTTTAAAGAAATTTGCAACAAAGCGCAAATTTCTCATCAAGACGTGTTATGTAGATTGTTTCCTTATTCACTAGGAGAATTTTCCTACAACTAGCATTTGAACCTCCCTAGGGGGGAACTCACACATGGCAGGATTTAGAAGAAATGTTCCTCGCACAATTCAAATTATATACAGGCCCCACCATCTTGTACCATTGATTTGTCACCTGTAGAAAAGAGCCAAATGAACCTATCAATATATATAACACAAGGTTCCATAGAATGTACAAGAGGTTAGAAGACCCATACAACATACTAGATTTAGCAGTTGTGCAAACATACCTTAGGTCCATAGATAAATTCACTAGCCTATTTTTGAGGAGGTTACCTCGAGCTAATAGGAACACATTGGACCAAATTTATAATGAAGCAGTTACTATCTCCCAACAAATGGACTCACAAGCAGGAAACATTTCAAGATATTTGTGATCCCTTGGTCTTCTAGGGCCAAATGTCTTCTATAAATAATGTATTGAAAAACCATACACTGTTGATGAACCCTATTCCAAGGATTACAAATGCATGCCAGAATTTGTTGTCATATCAACCCCCCATCCAACAAACCCTTACCGGGTATGTGTAGGATCATGATGGGCTAAAAAGTGGCAATATGATGGGTATGTGGCTGATAACTTTTTTTTTACTCAAAATTGATGAAACAAAAAGGGTTTTTAAAGGATATTCTCAGCTTTCCACCAATATAAATTATGCTTTAATTTGAATTTAATAACTAATTATTATTCATTTTCTATTCAAATTACTGACTAAAGTCTTGATTGATAGACTGATTGAAAAAAAAATCTATATCTTTCAAACGGTATCACATTTTAATCCAAAACATGTGTCACATTCTATGCTTTGTATAGTATAGGATAAAAAAAAGAAAAATTGAATTTCATGAAGTTCTGACCAAGTTAATGGTCGGACATATAGGTTTTTATATTTTAAAAGTTGTAATAAAAAATCATAATTAATTATTTATTTGGAAAAAAATTACGAAATATGCATCACATTGGGACATGAGTCCCTACTTATATCTAAAATCTTATAAAAAATATTATCATTTCATTGTGGTTGGGTGGTTAGGAGACACCTACTTTATGCTTTCCCTAAAATTTAAGTACTATTGCATTGGAATTTCAAATTTTCACCAAATAGATTTCTTTTTTAAAACAAACCCCAGTAGTTTAGAAACTACATTCAATTTGATACAAATTATATTCTTACATATTTTTGAAATATTATAGATAACTTATTCAGATTTTTAGGTCAAGTTTCCTAACTCTAATTTTTTTTATTTTTTGGCCACTTAAGGGCCTGTTTTTTCCATGATGATCCTGCACATACCCTACCTCACCCACACTTACTTACCTAGGGTATGGATAGGAATTCAACATTACACATATCACAAGATAGCCAACTAAACCATACTTTGAACAATCTGTGTCATCACTAGGGCATACTTAGAATACCTAATTGGCCTCTAAGATGGAATCCATGAAAGAGATGCTTTCTCAAGTGACAAATGAATTAATGTGTCTAAAATTCAATTTCCTCCCCAAGCAGGGAACAATCATAATCAAAATACTAGACAAGGTTTCAATCACAACTAAGGAAATAATCAGGACCATGAAGGTTTTCAAAATAAATATTTAACCCTAAGAGAGGCAACCAAACTTGGAATACAAGGCCTAAAAATGGAGGGGTTCCCAATCCCTTAGATGGTGCCAACATCGTAGATTATGTAAAAAATATGGGTTGTAGGTTTCATGAGACATGACCATACTGAAGCTAGTTGCCTAGACATGCAGAGTATGCCTTCATTGATGCAAGATAGTTCCCAAACTTCTACTAGTGGCATGAATTCCATGATGGTAGATTCCTATGACACTAGCCCAGTGAATTCCACTTAAGAGGAGTTCACCTTTCCATTCAAAAACGAAAATGAACTAGAAAATGTGGATATCCTATCCTTTTAGTAGAACATGAACAATTATAATTTGAGGAGTATCTAAAAGATCCTTTGACTGATGAGATTCCACCAAGTTCACATCCAGCTCCTTCAGACCCCCATGCAAACAACAATCCTCCCACCTCAAAAGAGCCTTTCTTATGGAAAACTAGGAAAAATAACTTCACATCCTATAGAAACCCAAATCTAAACAAGAATAAATACAATGTTGTGGATGATTTAAAAAATAAAAAAGCAAACATATCTATCTATGACATGTTGCAACAATGCCCAACCCAAAAGGAATCATTTTTAAAATCATTGGGAAACTCCACTGAAACTTCTACTATTCCTGTTTAGAATGATAAAGGACTCGTCCTTAACTCTCTTGATGTCATGGCTACTATTTTAAAGGGTAAAACTAGAATTCCCCAATTTTATTGATAGTACATATGTTTCGCAAGAATCTCTGCAACTGTATGGTAGACTCTGGAGCATCATGTAATATCATACCATACTTAATCTGTAAAAAGCTAGGAGTAACACCTAGAAAGCTAATAGGGTAGTAGTCCAACTGGATAAAATTAAAGTCAAATTCATAAGGAAGAAAACATTCACATGCAATTAGCCTCTTAGCCTAGGATTTAGGAATACATTGATATACATGTAGTAGACATTCCTTAAATGTACAAAATTATCCTCAGTAGGGAATGGACTAGAAGATTAAGAGGGTGGTTCTTAATGGACTTTACCCAACTCTGGTTGCCATGGAATGGCCTAAATAATCTGATCAAAATAGATGTTGAACCTAAGTTGAAACATACTATAACTATGTACAATACCTCCAATGAGGTGGCATTCACAAAATTAGACTTAGGCGTATACAAATGAATGACATTATAATGGTGTCATTAGCAACTAAGGAACAACCTAAAGTAGACAATCATATTAAGGGATTACAAGGTTTTGATACCTCCAACCATGCTTTTCAAGATTTTTTTAGTAGAATGTATGATAACATGACTAATCTTGGAAATTATGCAAATATTTTTGTGCTTTTTCTACCAACTTTATATCGTATCCACGAGACTGGTACATCATTTTAAACTAGTAAGTAGTGATTCAGAAGCACCCAAGACATCAGACAAGAGTTCTAACTCATTGGATTATTTATCTTCAGGAGATGAACACTTACAAATGAAGGAATTCATATGTTCCTATCGAAAGTATCTACTGGAAAGGAAAATCTTGTTGTCCTTGATAGAGGTTCCTATTAAAAATAGAAGGGAAACAATAGTAGATCCTAAGACTCCTGAGCAAGGGGATGATCTAATAAATATAAATGCATTGCCAACACATGTCCCTAAAAATAAGACAATGTGGAAGCTTAACTTGACAAGTCTAAGAAAAAATAGGGTAATGATGTTGGAGTTGATTTGGTGAACCCCAAAGGGAAGTCATTTCTAGGAGCTTTCTACCTACAATTTACTTGTACCAACAATTCTATTGAATATGAAGCATTGATCCAAAGATCATTGCTTGCTCACTAAAATAAAGTAAAGAATCTATTGGTAGAAGGAGACTCCCAATTGGTGGTTAGACAGGTAAGAAGCCAATAATTGTGCCATGATAAAAGGTTGTCTGCTTATTAGAATAGAGTGTGGGATCTTATTGAAACTTTTGAAGCCTTCACTATAAAATCCATCTCCAGAAGACAAAATTATATTGTAGATGCCCTTGCTACTTCTGAAAGTTCCTTGGAACCCATGACTGGGTCTTGATTAAAATGGTTTTTGGTGGAGATGGTCCTAATTCCAGCTATTCTAGATAACATCACCAACTTCTAGGTATTTGAAGATGATCAACACATCCTCGTGTTCATCACTAGCTTTGGTATTTTTACTGCCCAAATCATTGATGAGGATGATAGGGATCCAGTTGAAGAGGATGAATACGATATAATAAAATTGAAGACTAACACCATTCCCAAGGGAATGGTTTCCTTATAAGGGATCTTTGATCCCAACAATACATCAAAGGTTGAAAGGATTGCCACAAACACAAAAGGTGGCAAGTGTGATTTCCATAACCTAGGAAATGAATCAGATAAAAGAGAAGCATCCATTCAAAAAGTCTATACTCTAGAAGAAAAGAATGGCATAATTCAATCCTTGAAGGATTCTAAGGAAGTAATTGCTTGGAGCTATGAAGAGTTAAATACATATGACACCTCCATCATTACCCACACCATCCCTTTGACGAAACAAAATAAAACCTTTTAGGCAGAGGCAACATCTAGTCAATGCATTGTTGGAACCTTTAATTCAGAAAGAGGTTCAATTTTTTTTGGGTGCTAGGATTATCCATCTAGTATGACATTTTACCTAGGTTACAAACTTGGTACTGGTATGAAAGAAAAACAGAGAAATCCAATTGTGTGTGGAATTTTGAGACCTCGTCAGGCCCTTTGAAAAGGACAACTATTTATTTCCATCACTCGATGAAGTGTTACAAATAGTCAATGGGTCCCCAATGATTTCCTTCTTGGATGGGTACTCAGGATACAACCAAGTGATGGTTAAAGAGGAGGATAGATTGAAGACTACCTTCACCACCAAGTAGGGCACCTTTGCATACAGGTGAATGCCATTTGAGCTAATCAATGCTAGAGCCACTTTCCAAAGGGAAATGGACATAGCTTTAAAGGGTCTCATTGGAAAATGCATAATTATCTACATGGATGACTTGACAATATTTTCCAAAACAAGAGTTGATCACATGGAAGATTTGCGCAAGATACTGCAATGTTGTAAATATTTCATAATCTCCTTGAATCGTAAGAAATGTATATTTGGTGTGAAAAAAGGAAAGTTTCTTGGCCATGTAATATCATAAAATGGTATCTCGATAGATCTAGAGAGAACTCAATCCATCATGAAGTTGTATCCCCCTAATAGCAAGAAATAACTGCAATCTTCCTTTAGAAAGATAAACTTTGTTAGGAAGTTCATTAGTGGGTTTGTAGAGATAGTTCGCCCTTTAAATGATATGCTTAAGAAGGGTTCCAAAATTGAGTGGCAGTCGAGGCTAAGAAGGCATTTCAAGAGATCAAAGAGGCTATTACTAGTGCACCTATATTAGCTAGCCCATATTATTCCAAGTCATTCCACATTTACACCTTTACTTCGGAACATTCTACATGGGTGTTCTAACTCAAAAGGAAAAATATTGCGATGAGAGGCCCATTGTCTTTATGAGTGCTCTTTTTAAGAATGTAGAGATTAGGTATCTAAATTTGGATAAGAAGTTCAATTTAGTCAAGGCCATCAAGAAATTCAAGCATTATATTCTAAGAAGGAAGGTGATTGCAATCATCTTGATGCAACAATTAAATCAATGTTGATGCAGAATGAACTTGGAGAACAATGTGGAAAATGGATGGCCATCCTTCAAGAATATAACATGGAGATCCAGCCTATGAAGTTGGTGAGAGGACAAGGTTTATCAAAGACACTAGCTGGAGCAGATCAACAACTGGCATGTCAATAGTACTCCCAACAAGATATATCAGCTAATGACTGGTACAAATATATCATCCAATACTTCTTACAAAACAAGTGTCTAGACAACATGAATGTAACCCAAAGGCGGGCTCTAAAGATCAAAATTCAGGCATATATGATAAAAGCCAGGGTTTTACAAGTAGAAACTATAAAGGAATTTATTTAAAATTCTTGGAGAAGGAAGATGCTACCATAGTATTAATGGAATTCCACAATAAATTTGGTACAGATCATGGATTTGTTGAAGCAACAACCCATCAAATATTGTGGGTAGGATATTACTATCCAATCTTGTTTAAGGATTTTTACTAACATGTTAGGGTTTTCCACATCTGTTAGATGATGGGTAGCAAAGAATGAAACACTTATATGCCTTTGCAACCTGTACACTAGGTACACTCTTTCAACCAATGGGGCTAAAATTTATTGGGATGATATATCCCCATTTGTCTATAGGACATAGGTTCATTTTGGTGGAAACTGATTATTGCACAAGGTGGTCAAAAATAATAGCATGCAAGCAAAGCACTACTACTGGTGTGATCAAATTCTTAGAAGGCCACATAATGACCAAGTTTGGGATGCTTTTCACTATGGTATGTGACAACGACCTTTCTTTTTCTTTAGTTTAGTTGATCATACAATGGGAATTTGAGCATAAAGTAGTTTTAAACTACTCATCAAATTATTATATGCAAAGTAATGGGGTGATTGAGTCTAAAAATAAAAAACTTAATAAGTGTCATCAAGAAACAATTAGACAAAACCCAAAAGAATGGCACTCACATCTTAAATTTGTATTATGGGTTGATAGGAATATGATTAAAAATGAATTAGGGGCGTCAACCTATCAGTTATTCTATGGTTTGGAACCTACCTTCCCTATGAATCTCATAATTTTGACACTAAAATTCATGGAAAGTTATTTAGAAATCGATGAAAACATTTAGATTAGGTTGCTTAACCTATTAAAACTGGATGAAAAGAGGAATGTTTTCCTTGATCATGTTTCAAAACATTAAGTTGTGGTTAAACGGTATTTTGACAAAAGAGCCAAAATATAAGCCTTTAGGATTTTAGATCTTGTTCTATTATAGGAAAAAGCTAAAGAAAAGAAAGGAAACCATTCAAAGTTTTATAAATTGTGGATAGGCCCCTATTAAGTAGCTAAAATATTGGGAGAAAATTCCTTTAGGATTAGTACCATGATTGGAGAACTTGTTTCATTACCTATTAATGAACAATTTCTCAAACACTACTTTGGATCCTATGGAAGAGCTTGACTCTTTCATGTAAATAAGTTAGGTTTTTTTGTTTCTTGTGTTTTTCCTTTGGTGTGTTTTCTCTTCTCATGTTGTTGTGTTTCTTTTTCTATCTTTTCATTGGTTGTGGTATTTTGAGAGTAAAGGTCCGAGTATCCACTAGGAAACAAGTGATTGGGGTATTTTCATTTTCAAATATTTTCCCTTTTTAGGTTCATAGTACACTAATCTATTGTTAAAATTTAGAGTCTTGATTTATCTTGCATATAAGGCCAACTAATCTTGGAATTTATTTGCTTGGATCTCAACATTTACAAACATTAAATAATTGGGATTAGAAGAGAAATGAAATATAATCGTATGTGGGTTCAAGAAAATCAAAGGGGTGTTGTCTTTCTTAGTGACCACTATGGTTCCCAACCCAACACTAGGTGATGGCCTTGGAATTTGGAAAGAGAAAAAATGAAGTAATGCATAAGGATGATTCAAATAACCTCTACCAGGTCTATGGACTTGTGGCTGGCAGTAGAGCTAGGTTTGAGGGAATCAGAGGTATCTATGTTAGGGCTATGGATGTCTAGATAGCAATGGAGCTATGCCTAGGTCACACCAACTACAATTCTAAAAAAAGAAAGAAATAAAGTTTAATAATGTAGTTGGGAGAAAGGAAAGATCAGATAAATGATCTTAATCCATCAGTTATTATTTTTCATACATGTTGTATGAAGGAATAAACCATGTGCACACAATTTTATATTCATGATAATTTATTAAGAAAAGAGAAACTAGATGAGTATTGAGGATAAATATTGAATATGTTGTTTAACATTAAATTTGTGTCATCTTTGAAATTAAGCCTGTTGAAAATCTTTGAGGATGGAAATGCTCTTCGAACATTTTTTTTCATTGGTTGCTATCTGTTGTGCCTTTGTAGTCATGCCCCTTTTTTCTCTTTTGCAAAGTGGGGACCCCCTCTTTTTGGCTTTGGGTGTTCTGGTTCCCCCCCTTCCTTTCTCTTCTTTCCTCTTTCCTTGGCTTTTTCTCTTTTTAACTGGCTTTGTTTTTTTTTAAGGTTGGGTGTCAAGCTTCCCAAGATGGGTATACCTTCCTTCTCAGGCCTAAGCCCCAATTTCTCCTCTTTGCTTCTTGCTCATCACTCCCTTAGCTTTCATCGAGCTTCACGTGTTAGGTTTTATGCTTAAGCTATCCATTAACGGGGTACAGTGGTGGTGATGCAGAGCAAGGGTAGAATTGTTTCAACCAACACAATTTGAATCAATTCAATCACCTATCAAACCACAAGAACCAATCAAAAGGTGACTTCACACAATATTGCTTGTTTCATCAACTAGGTCTCCAAACTTAGGTTTTCAAGGGAGTCTTTTAGAGAAGGCCATTTCAAGACTAGAACAATAAATTTTTAGATACCCATTAGGTTTGAATTCAACATACCTCATTTGGGGCTATGACTATTTTGGACCAACTTTCTCAAAACTAGTCTGCTACACCTAAAACAAGGCCAATTAGGCCACTTTTTGAAAGCGCCTACAAGGAAATCAATCTCTACAACAAAAAAATCTTCACCAATAGTCTTCACCAGTCACATAGGGTCTAGTTTAATAGGTTTTATCATCCACCAATCTCTACAAATTGTTGTCCTACAACTTCTCTACCTTTCCTAAGCCTCACATATGAGGATGTTAGGCTAGGGCTTGGACAAAAACTCTACAAACTCCATCCCCTACTCCTAAAACCAACAAAAACATCAAAATAAAACCTAAATCCTCCATTCCACCAAGTTTGTCCATAAATCAGCAATGAAATGGATAGATATTTACATTTTTAAATTACAAACCCTTAAAATGAGGGTTTTCAGGCAGCCTGAAAAGAAACCTTTCAAACTCTCGTATTCCACCACAAGAATAAATCACACAACACTCAATTGAAATTAGATTCACTGTATCATCCTCTCACATCAATTTTAGAACATGAAACCATTGTATGGGGTCATACGAGACTAGAAAACTTCATAAACCATAATTTTTTTGCAAAAAAAAGAGTATTCTTCTTATTTTGTCCTTCAAAAGTGTCAAAAATGATTCATCTATGTTTGAGGCTATTTGAACATGCTTCAACCAATTTACAATGGCCTCCAACTAAAATTCAATTAGGTGATCGTTTAACTTCTTCATAATGCAAACTTGACAATGTTGCAAAGCAACTTTTAACAACTTTTGACAAAACACAACTAATGAACCCTACATGACACCAAAACATTTCAAATGGTCTTAAATTGACCTTATTACATCAAATGAGTGACAAAAACACAAAACATCAAACTAGACACCCAAATTCATCAATTTAAGCAATATGACCATGGTGCCCCTACACCATACACCCGGAGGGGGAAAATTCTTAGATCCCACCTGAGATCAGCTCCTTAACTGAGGTTACATGCTATTTGATATCATCTTTAGAAATCCATGTTGTATCCTCTAGAGTTAAACCATGCCATTTGAAAAGATACTCATTGTAAACCTTATGCCTAGTCCTTTTGACCTCTTTAGTGTCAAGAATTATTTCTAGCTTTGATGTTTTAGAAGGAGGGAGATATTTCACCCATTCTTCATCAGCAACTCCATTAGCTACACCTATACCTACATCCACAAATCCTTTAAAAGGATAGAGATCAGAAACATTAAATATAGGGGAGATGACAACTCCAGGAGGGAGTTCTATCTCACAAGCATTAGACCCAAATTTATGGACAATCCCGCAAGGTCCAATTTTCTTCATCAGGAGCTTGGTGTACTTTCCTTTTGGTAGTATCTCCTTCAATTGTGCCAAGAACAAATCTACCACCTTAAAGTGCACATCTCTACTTTTCAATTCAGCATGCCTCTTATATTTCTCAACACTTTTTTGCAAGTTTTCTTTCACTTGATGGTGGATCTCTTTCATTGCTTCTGAAAAAGTTTCACCTTAAACACTTCTCTTCTCCATCCTTGTCAGAAACAAAACCTCTTGGATTCAACCCATTCACCACTTCAAAAGGAATTTTCCCTATGCTTCTATTGGTGGAATCATTGTAAGCATATTCTGCTTAAGGAAGGACTAAATCCCATTATTGCCCATGCTACTTTGTGAGACACCTCAAGAGGTTTCCAAGTGATCTATTGACCACCTCTTTCTTCCCATCCATTTGTGGATGGTAGGCAATATTTAAATTTAAATTGGTTCCAAGCTTTTTCCAAAGTGTCCTCCAAAAGTGGCCAATAAATTTTGAGTCCTTGTCTGAAACAATGGTTAGTGGAAGACCATGGATTCTCACAATTTCCTTAAAGAATATGCCTTCAATATGGGAACCATCATTTGTACATTTGCAAGGAATAAAATGGGCCATCTTACTGAACCTATCAACCACCACAAACACACTATCATATCCCCTTTGAGTTCTAGGCAGTCCTAAAACGAAATCCATGCTTAAACTTTCCCATGGCCAGTTAGGAATTGGTAAGGGCTGATATAGGCCTACATTAGAAGTAGTTACTTTGGACCTGTGACAAATTGTACAACTTTCAACAAACCTCATGACATCTACTTGCATTCTTGGCCAAAAATAAAACCTTCTTACCTTATCCAATGTTTTTTCAATCTCAAAATGGCCTCCAAGACTTCCACAATGTTTCTCTTTTATCAGATTTTGTCTCATAGAGCACTTTGGTATGCATAACTGAGCTCCCTTAAATAACAAACCATCTTGCAGAAAAAAATCAAAATACTCATCATGGAAATTATCCTTAAACTTATTACAAACAAAAAATACCTCCTTGAAGTCTTCATCTGCAGCATACATGTCCTACAAGGCATCCATTCCCACACTTTGAAGTTGTATCTCATGCACTAACATTGACCTCCTACTAAGAGCATAAGTAACCTTATTAGCTTGGCCTTTCTTGTGCTTGATGTTGAATGTGTAGCTCTGCAAATATTCAACCCACTTTGCATGTCTATGATTCAATTTATCTTGACCATTCAGAAATTGTAAGGCATGATTGTCAGTGAACACTATGAATTTTTTAGTACCTAAAAGGTAGTTCCTCCACTTCTTAAGAGCCTGCACCATAGAATTCAACTCAAGATCATATGATGACTACTTCTTTTTAGCTTCATTAATCTTTTCACTAAAGAAAGACATCGATCTGCCTTCTTGGGTTAACACTGCACCTATTGTAAAACCACTTGCATCAGTTTCTATGGTAAAAACATTATTGAAATTAGGGAGAGAAAGGATTGGTTGTTGTGCCACTCTAGTTTTCAGATATTCAAAGCTCTTTTATGCCTCATTAGTCCACTGAAATCTCTTTATTTTGTCTCCCTTAATGGTGTCAATGATAGGTGAACAAATGTGACTAAAATTCTTAATGAAATTTCTATAGAAACTTGCAAGGCCATGAAAGCTTCTTACCTCTCCTAGACTAACCTTGGAGTTGACCAATTGAGTATTGACTACACCTTTGTGGGATCCATCTTCAATTAACCCTTAGAGATCACAAAACCAAGATAGGTTAGATCTTCTTTCATAAATTCACATTTGTTTAGATTTATCATCAATTTCTCCTCATGTAACCTTTGCAAAACCATATCAAGGTGTCATAAATGTTCTTCCTTTGTTTTGTTGAACACAAGTATATCATGTAAATATACAACAACAAATTTACCAATAAAGGGCTTCAACACTTCATTCATAAGTCTCATAAAGGTACTTGGAGCATTTGACAATCCAAAGGGCATCGCCATCCATTCATAAAGGCCTTCATTAGTCTTAAATGCAATTTTCCATTCATCCCCTTCCCTTATCCTAATATGATGATACCCACTTTTCAAATAATTTTTTGAGAAATAGCAAGCACCTCCCAAACAATCCATTAGATCCTCCATTCTAGAAATTGGTAACCTATATCTAATGGTTATTTTTCTTATAGCCCTAGATTCCATACATATCATCCAATACCCATCCTTTTTAGGTGCTAAAACCATTGGGACAACACAAGGGCTCAAAATTTCCCTAATGAGACCTTTATCCAACAATTCTTGAACTTGTTTCCTTATTTCCTCATTTTGTTCAGGGGTCATTTTGTATGCAGCCTTATTTGGAAAACTAGAACTAGGGATCAAATCAATATGGTGACTGACATCTCTCATGGGAGGCAAGGAACTTGGCAATTCATCAACTACAATATCCCAATACTTATTCAACAAGGCTTGAACTTCACTAGGTATGTCTACCAACTTATTTGCTGCTAAAACAAACTTGGACTTAGGTCTGATCACTAATGCAAATCCCTTAACTCCTTCATCCTTCAAAGTTTTCAAAAAATCCTTCTCTCCTACTACCATGACACTAGAACCAACTTTCTTCTCAAACTCCTCATCTTGAAGAGGTGTCAAGGTGTATGAAGTATCGTCCTTATCTATCACATAGACATTTTTGTGTCCATCATGCTTGGCCTTTATGTCATGATGCCAAGGCCTAGCTAGCAACAAGTGACAAACATCCATGGGGATGATGTCACAAAGGATTTTGTTCTTATAACCCCCAATATTGAACTCTACCCATGACTGCTCACTTACCAAGACTTGTTTACCCTTGTTTAGTCATGACACTTTGTAGGGTGTGGGATGAGGATTTTTTTTCAAATTCAAAATTTCAACCATTTCTAAAGACACCAAGTTATTAGTAGAACTTGAATCTACAACTACTTTGCATACCTTTCTATGTGACTTGCATGTAGTCCTAAATAAGGACTTCCGTTGTGGAGGCTCTTTGTTTGTGGGCACCTTGAGAAGTGTTCTCCTCATCATCAATGATTCACCAACCTCAGGGGAAGCATGTTGAGATGGTGAAGTAACACTTTCAACATGCTCTTCATGCACAATTTGAGTCCTACGCTCACCACCATGAGAGCTTAAGGCTTGTTTGTTTGGGAACTTCCAAGCTGGGTGTCCAAGTTGATTGCAATTGTAGCATCTGCTTGAAAAGGTATTGGATCCTCTCCCTTGTCCACCAAACCTTCCTCTACTTCCAAATCTTCTTCCTCTGAAGTTACCTCTACCACTTAACTCTCCACTTTGTTCTTTTTGGTTGCTTGCTTCACCTTGTTGCTTTTGTGACTACCCTCTTGCACCAAAGTTACCTTTACCTCTAAAACTTTTCCCCATTCCTCTTCCTTCCTGCTCTTTCCTTCTTTTGATTCTTTACTTTTCCTTAATTTCCAATTGGAAACACTCCTCAACTATCCTAGGAGTTGTACATAAGGCCAATCTCATCCTGTATATTGAGCCTATGCCCATTCAAGTATCTTTCCACCTTCTCTACTTCATCTTCTGTGTGTCTGAACCTTATGCTTAATTTATGGAATTCCTCAATATAGGTCATCACATCTAACTCCATTTGCTTCAAGTTTTGCAGCTTTCTAAAGGTTTGTATTGCATAATCTGTAGGCAAGAATTGTGTCTTCACTTTGGCTACCATCCGGTCACATGAGTATATCATTTCCTTTCCCTTCTTGAATCTTTCTCCTTGGACATAATTCCACCATGTGAGGGAAATTATCTTCAATTTGGTTTTTGCAAACTTCACCTTCTTGTCCTCTTGTACCTCTTCAAAATCAAAAAAGTTATCTAAAGCATCAATCCAAGCCAAAACTTCCTCACTGTCCATTTTACCACCATACATAGGTACCTCCACTTTCACTTTTGGAATACCATCACCCTTGATAGCCTTTAACATCCTAACCATTCTCATTTCCTCAGGGTCCAATTCCTCTTCTTCATGGACTCCCACTAGAGGGTTCTCACTCTCACCCTCATCCTCCTTGTCACTTTAGTCACCACTGACCATTCCTCTTCTCTGATTCTTGTCCAGGGCTGCTATTCTAGCAAGGGTTACTTCTTGAAACTCCTTATAGAGCCTCTCCTTCTATAGAAACCACTCTTTCAATTCTTTAACCTCTTTGGTTGTTGGATTTTTGTTTGGAGGCATCTTACTTATGTCTAGTCTCATTCACTTTCCCACTTCAAATCAAAACCTAAGCTCTAATACCACTTGATGCAGAGCAAGGGTGGAATTTTCTCAACCAATAAAATTTGATTCAATTCAATCACCTATCAAACCACAAGAACCAATCAAAAGGTGACTTCACACAACATTGTTTGTTTCATCAACTAGGTCTCCAAACTTAGGTTTTCAAGGGAATTTTTAGAGAAGGTTGTTTCAAGACTAGAACAACAACTTTTTAGATACCCATTAGGCTTGAATTCAAGATACCTCATTTGGGGCTATGACTGTTTTGGACCAACTTTCTCAAAATTGGTCTACTATGCTTAAAACAAGGCCAATTAGGCCACTTTTCCAGAGCACCTACAAGGAAATCAAACTCTGCAACACAAAAATCTTCACCAACAGTCTTCACCAATCACATAGGGTCCAATTTAACAGGTTTTATCATCTACCAATCTCTACAAATTGTTGTCCTACAACTTCTCTACCTTTCCTAAGCCAAACACATGATGATGTTAGGCTAGGGCTTGGACAAAAACTCTACAAACTCCATCCCCTGCTCCTAAATCCAACATAAACATCAAAATAAAATCTAAATCCTCCATTCCGCCAAGTTTGGCCAGAAATCAATGGTGGAATGGATAGATATTTACATTTTTAGATTGCAAACCCTTAAAATGAGGGTTTCTAGGTGGTCTTAAAAGAAACCTTTCAAACTCTCTTATTCCACCACAAGAATCAATCAAACGACACTCAAATGAAATTATATTCACTATAGCATCCTCTCACATCAATTTTAAATCATGAAACCACTGTATGGGGTCGTACAAGACTAGTAAACTTCAAAAAACACATTTTTTTTGCAGAAAACAGAGTATTATACTATTATTTTGTCCTCCAAAAACATCAAAAACAATTCGATGTGTTTGAGGCTATTTGAACATGTTTCAAGTGATTTCCAATGGTCTCCAACTAAAATTCAATTAGGTGATCGTTTAACCTCTTCATAATACAAACTTGACAATGTTGCAAAACAACTTTTAACAACTTTTGACAAAACACAACTAATGGACCCTACATGACACTAAAACATTGTAAATGGTCTTCAATTGACCTTATTATATCAAATGAGTTAAAAAAAACATCAAACTAGACACCTAAATTCATCAATTTAAGCAACATGACCATGGTGACCCTACACCAGGTGGTGCCCCATTTGGCATGCACATTACATCAATCTTGTCAGGAATAGAAAATAAGAATTTGAATTAAATGGTTGCATTGTTGGAAGTTGATGCTACCAACCCACATACTGGCACATCATTAATAAAGTTTATCAAAGGAGTATTAACAAAATACTTCAGTTATTTTACATTAATCCCTTTAAGAAAACGTGATTTTTTCAAGGAGATCTAGAACTATCCACCATTATTTTGGAAAAAATTGACTTGTTTCTAAGCGTGAGGGTGTGTGTGAATTTAGAATTAACTAACTAGTTTTCATTCTCAGTGTGTTTTTCTTATCACTTTCTTGTTCACATGCTCGTGTGTTGCATTCTCCTGGCTCAACTTGTCCTTCTTCATCTTAGGTGTTGCTCATATTGTCCAAGTAGGTTAATTTATGAGCCTTTAACTTATAAATTTCTTTACCTAATCGGATTTCTTGGCATGGGTGTGCATTTTGGGTTTTGGGTTTGTTGGTTTGTTCCTTGGTTTTAGTTTTTGTGTTTTTACTTCTTAGTTCTTGATCTAGTTTTGGCATTCCTATGTTCTTTTCTTTTCTTTTTTTCATTCCCCATTTTCTTTGTTTTCTCTTTCCATTTTTCTTGACTCTTTTTTCCTACTAGATCACGTGTCTCGTTGGTGCACCAATTGATGGTGTTTATGATGTCATCGTCGAGAATCAGACCTTGTTTTTCCTTATGATTTTCACTTGGTTGTTTCAATTATTTGAGTTTTGATAACTATTAGACTTCAGGCTTCATTGTTCCCTCTTACTCCCTACCCAAAGTCACTTGCATAAGGTAGGAGGTAGCTCCAATCACTAACCCTCGATCATGCATTGGAGGAAACCTTAAATACCTTTGGAATTCAGCCTTCAATGATATCCTTTAATGCATTCCTTATAAGCGAGGAAGTGGTAAGGGGTATGCCCCAACTCTGATATCCAATTGAACATTTAAATAGTAGGTTAAGGCATGTAAGTCTTTAAAAAATTTGTTCCCCACACAGATGTTTGAGTTCCTTGGGTTTTGACTTAGATTCTTTCCTTAGCACTTCAAATATTGAAAACATGTTTTTTCTTTTAGGTTTCATACTTTGCTGTTTTCCTTTGTTGCCTGCTCAAAATATTTGCAAGGGGGTTAAGGGAAACTCCAATCCCTAACCAACGATCTTACATTTTTAATTAGCTAATTTGATAAATCAAACCTCAAAGATCCTTCTTGCCTATTGTTGATAGAGGTGCAAAGGGTATAGAGGATTCCCAAAGTCAATCCCCAATCTTATACGTAACATTACACCTAGCCAAAATCCTAGTCTTCATTTTATTCTTTCAAATTTAGGATGTCGAGGATCTCCTTTGTTCATTTCCTTATAGAGGCAGAAGGTATGAAAAAACCCTGACCTCCAATGTCTGTCATCACGAAGGGTTGTTTTCATTATGAAATTGATTAAGTAAGCCTTCATTAAGTTACTTTTCAAATGAATCAAGTTAGATACACAAAATGTGAGTCAGGCCTTAGGTGTCGAGACTTTGTTTTAAGTAATGCTTATGTAAAACATGAAAGTGAAAGATGAAACCCCAAAACCTGATCTCTAAAACCATTTTGAACTTTGTGAGTCAAGAATACCGTTTACATAGTGCTAATGACAATAATGAAAGGGGTAAATTGGATCCTTGATCCTTGACACCCGATCAAGCACTAATATCCCTTGGGAGAGTTATTGCTGACAATTAAAGGATACATGATTCCCCTGATGTCCAATGCCCAATAAGAGAAATATTCAACAGAGTAAATCCATTTCATAGGTATCAAGTATAGGAGATCCCTGATCCTTGATACTAGAAGGTTTTAATGATGAAAAGATGAAAGCTTAAGTGTATATACAGACGGTAAAGGGTAAGGGGTAAGCCCAAAGGTTGATCCCTGAAACTTTTGTGTAATTCCTACTTGAAAAATTATAACTTTGAGATAAGAGTATATATGGCCTAACATGGTTTTTCTTCTCTTCTTGACATATGAAAATTTTTGATACATGGTATGCATATTTGTAGGAGATATGCCTTCGAAGGATTCTGAGAAAATGACACAAGACTTGCATAATTTGATGCAAGGAAAGGTTACACAAGAGGGCATGGACAACATGGTGAATAAGAAGGTGAAGCTCTAATCTCTTCAAGAGGAGTTGGAGTCTTTTGCAAAAGTATAGAAACAAATTGAAAAGGCCACTTTCAATCATAAGATTAAGTTCCAGTTCCACAATGGGCTTGCCATGGAAACAATGAATTAGATCATGCCAACCTAGTCTGATCACTTTGCCAAATAATTGGAGATAAGTGGAGATCATTGCTGATGTCGAACCGTGTTTTAGATGAGCGATGTTGTCAATGTTAAAAATGACATTTTTTCCTAGCATGTCACCCAATTGAATGTCTGATGATGTGCATGGTGACAACCTATAAAATAAAAGAACATATCATGTGCCTAGGTTTAATGGGATTAGGAGTGTTTGAGATTGGCACTTCATCCTACTTTTAGTTGTTATTTTCATGCTCATCTACAACCAAATGATCTCAAAGGGCGAAGGACCTTGATTGGATCTTGTACGTATATATTCAGTCTAATATCACCCACATCCAACAAAAGGCACGTCATGTTAATCACAACATCTAAATTAGCCTATATGACCTACTATTTAATATCTCAAATTTTATCAAAAATTTCCTAAATTTTCTATTAATCATATGCATTGTTCTACCCTTCATATGCATCGCACATGTCAATTATGGTCCCATTTTTCAAATGCATCATTTTTTCATTCAATTGTGTCACACTTTGGCAGTTGTGTCACACCATCCTTCATATGTGTTGCACCGTGCAATAATTGTGGTGCATTCTATAGTTGTGAGCGGAAAATCACCCATTCCCTATCTAAATCAATTGTGTCACATCGTAACAATTGCAATGAGCCACACAATAGTTACAATGAAAAAAACTACAATTGTGGTGAACATGATAACAGTTGTGGTGTCGAAATTGCCCCGCATCTGTTTTCCCTTCTTTGAGCCCTAAAATCTATGCAAAAATGAAAAAATCACAAAGTAAGGTTTGGATAGACACTACCACGCCTAATCCCTCTCACATCCATATGTCTATACTCGATACCCAATGTGGTGTACAGAGACTAGTATAGGCAACATTTTGACATCTTCACAGGAAATCCCAAACCAGAGCTCCTAATATCCTATAGAAAAAGTGCACAAATGACCTATTTGTACCCCCTAGGACATATTTATAACTGAATTTGACCTAATGGGCCCCTCCTTTCATAATTGGTCGTATCAAGTTTTTCCTTTGAATCCAAATATCAGACCTAGATCAACTTTTGAGCCTAGTTTTTCATCGCCAATTTATTTACACCTATCAAATTAGCTTATCGATAAACTTGCCAAAAAAATTGGAATTTTTCTAAAATTTATCAAATTTTTTGAGGGGGCATCATCCTATCCTGCATCTGTTGAGGCGCATTGGGGCATATCTTGGGTTGAATTTTCTTGATTATTCTTTGACACAACACTCAAAATCATATTATGTCAAAGAGGGGCAAAATGTAGAGATTGAAAAATCGAGCCCGCAAGCAACATTTTATCACTGATTTACCTTCATCCTTTTAATTATTTAATTATTCTCTAATTTCATTTTCCTCTATTAAATAAATAATTATTTAATTATTTAATTAATTCACTTCATCCTATTCTTTCTTTGATTAATTTAAATAAATATCAATTTTATTTAAATTATGTCATTAACAGCCTCTTTTTCCCTCATAATTAAATAAATTTTTATTTAATTAATTATTTATTTCCATTTTGTTCTATAATTAAATAATTGTTTTAAATTATTTAATTATTCGTTAGTCTTTTCTCTCCATAATTAAATAAATTGTATTTATTTAATTATTTATCCTATTCTTATCCTAATAATTAAATAATTATTTTAATTATTTAATTATTTGTCATTTTCCTCTTTCTCTCATTAAATAATTATTTTTAATTATTTAATATTTAACACTCCACCTTTCTTCTATAATTAAATAATTATTTTTAATTATATAACTAGCATACATATATTAAATATTAATAGATGTAAAATGTGTCAAGAGTTATCATTAGAGAAAAATGATGAAAATAAACTTGGACCTTATTAAACCCTAACCAACTAGATCACCCTAATTGAACACTATCTATATAATTAGACTGTAACCATAATTAGAATTAAAATCTAACCCTAATTTAACTTGAACCCTAATTGAACTCTAATCGTAACTCTAAACACTATTTTAATCCTAACCCTAATTGGATCTTAACCCTAACACTAACTTTACACTAATTGAACCGTAACTATAATCCTAACTTAAATTTAATTCTAATTGAATCCTATGCCTAATTGAATCTTACACCTAACTTTGATCATAACCCTATTTCAAACCCACTTATAACCCTAACCCCAAGCTTTATAATACAATCCTACCCCTAATTGAACCCTAAACCTAAGACTAATCCTATTTCTCACCCTTTCCCTAACTCTAAGCCTAATTGAACCCTAGCCCTAACACTAATCTTAACCCTATTTTAACCCTAACCTTAATTGAATCCTAACCATAATTGAAACCTAACACTTACCATAGTTAAACTCTAATTGAACAATAACACTTTATAACCCTAATTGAATCCTAGTTGTAACACTAATTCAACCTTAATTAAACTCTATTTGCACCCAAATCCCAATACTGACTCTAGTTGAACTTCAATAACACTTACCATAGTTAAACTCGAATTGAACAACAACACTTTTTAACCCTAGTCATAACCCTAATTGAATCCTAGTTGAAACCCTAATTCAACCTTAAATAATCCCTAATTGCACCAAAACCCTAATACTAACTCTAACTCAACCTTAATAATTGAGTACTAAACCTAACTCTAATCATAACCTATTTGAACCTCAATTGTAACCCTAACCCCAACCTTTATCATAAAATCATAACACTAATTGAACCCTCATCTTAGCCCTAATTGATACCTAACCCTAATTGTACCTTAAACCTAATCCTAGCTCTAACCCTAATTGAACTATAATCCTAATCCTAACTTTAATGGATGGTTAGCCTATTTCAACACTAATTTAACCTCATCTAGGTACTCAAATTCTAACAATATTTATACCCTAACCCTAAGCCTAACCCTGAACATAATTGAACTCTAATTGTAATTATACCCTAACCCTAGGCCTAACTATAGTCCTAACCCTAATTAGATTCTAACCATCATCCTAATTAAATTCTAACCTTAATTTATTTCTATTTTCTTTTGTATTTAAATAAATTAAATAAATTGTATTCATTTAATTATTTATACTATTCTTATCCTAATAATTAAATAACTATTTTAATTATTTAATTCTTCGTCATTTTCCTCTTTTTTCTCATTAAATAATTATTTTTAATTATTTAATATTTAACACTCCACTTTTCTTCTATAATTAAATAATTATTTTTAATTATATAATTATTCACTTTCCCTCCCCAACATTAAATAATTGTCTTTATTTAATTTGAATTTCTTCTTAGCCAAGCCCTAAATCTCAACCACTTTCTTGAGTTTTGATTCATTCATCATTATCCTTGTCTCAATCAACCTCATCTATTGATCACCATACCACATCATCTAATCTTAGCCCTTCATTTGTGTTGAGATTTCTATAAAAGCAATTCATCATCTTCATTTCAAGGTTAACGGGAATCTTTGAAGTTTTGCATAGTCAAGATATCAAGCTATCAATTATCAATATCAAGCTTATTGAGTATATTGCATACTACATATTGAGAATAAATAAAGCAAAATGGAGAAGAGCAATGGAGGTGATTCAACTATGGCATAGGAGTTGAGGTTGTATTGATTTATTATTGTGATTTCTATGTGCATTTGTCCTTCATTGTTGAATTAGGGTATTTATTACTTGGGTTAGATAGTTCTGTGATTGCTTGGAGAACAAACAAATTACAGAGTCATTTAACTTAGATAAAATTAATAAAATTAGGAGAAACCTAAATTAGGCATGTCGTTAATCTTTTATATTTCCATATCTTAACCAAAATATATAAGATTGTACAGTCATTTTTGTTAATTACCTTATCATCATTAACCAACACACCATAACTTTATCAACCTCATTTTATAATTAATTTAATATTTTGAGATTATTAATTATGTAAGCTTTATTTATTAAAATATGAGAGATAAAGAGATTAATTGGTTCAATATTAAAATTTGAGAATATCCTAATGTTCATTTTAAAATTTAAATTTTGTAATGTGGGAGAAAATATATTATCATCATATAAATAGATTATCATCAATTCTTTTGTATTATATTAAAGTGTTGGTGCCTTGTGATTAGAGAGGACAAGCAAATTTGGGAGCAACTTATATAACATAAAGAAAATCAAATTGAGAGCAACCTAAATTAGAAGGTATTGTTATTTTTTGTATTTTTTCTTTATATTTGTATTCAAAATGTTAGTTCTTAACAAATCAAATTGAGAGCAAGATAAATTAGAAGGTACTATTATTTTGTTGTATTTTTTCTTTAGATTATATTATCATCATATAAATATATTATCATCAATTCTTTTGTATTATATTAAAGTGTTGGCACGTTGTGATTAGAAAGGACTGGCAAATTTGGGAGAAAATTAAATAACTGAAAGCAAACCAAAGCAAGCAACATAAATTAAAAGGTATTGTTACTTTTTTGTATTTTTTCTTTATATCTGTATTCAAAATGTTAGTACTTGGCAAATCAAATTGAGAGAAAAATAAATTAGAAGGTACTATTAATTTTTTGTATTTTTTCTTTAGATTTGTATTCAAAATGTTAATTCTTAAATTTGGCTCTAGGAAAATTCACCGTCAACAATTCATCTCCGAAAATTCATGAGAAAATTCACATCATGGCAGTGAATTTTCCCACGGTGAATTGGTGGCACGTGATGCCCTTAAATTTGTATACACTGATTTCTTACGACAATAAGCAAATATTTTATTTTTGTATTTTTTGGATTCAAGTGTGTAATATTAAGACATTTATAATATTGAATTTTTCAAGAATATTTTTTGAATATAATTATGAATATTTTATTTTTCTCAATTAATGAGAGGTTTATATTTCTTAAAAAATTAAAAATATTAATTGTTTGGAAAGATTCTCCTAGAAAATAAGATATTCTTCATTTTTTCATAAGTGGTAGAGAGATAAGGAGAGAAAGGGCATCAAAAGTATATTTTAAGTTTATTATTATTTTATTATATTTAAAAAAAATTATTTCCTTCTGATATTTTTCTTTTTGAAATTTAAGAAGCATTTTTATATTCAATAATCTTCTTTTATTTTATTACATTTTATTTATAAACTTTTTTATAATTTAAATATAATTAAAAAATATATAGAATATACTAAATAATTTTGAAAGTAATAAATTGATTATTAATAAAGTAATATTTTTAAAATTAGTTTGTCCCTGTAAATCTTAATATTTAGAAGCATATAATTTTATTGAAAAATAATTATTTTCAAATTTTAAATAGAGTTAATTTGAATTGAATTTATTTAAATATGCGTTCAGGGTGCAATGGACAATGTTATTGAGGCTGCAGCGAATCCCAGAGGTAGAGGCCGAGCGAGGGGCAGGGGCCGAAGCGGAGGTAGAGGCAGGGGCGGAAGCGGAGGTGGAGGCGGAGGCGGAGGCGGAGAGAGGGGCAGGGGCAGGGGAAGGGGTAGGGGCAGAGGCAGGGGCAGAGGAAGAGGGCGTGGGAGAGGGGTAGAGGCACAGGCACAGGCACAGAGGGGTGCAGAAGTCATGGACAACCATCCTCAGATGCCTACACCTAATGTCATAATTGCATTACCGGCAACAGCTAATTTTGGCCAAGCGGGCCCTAATCCCGAGGCATCTTCATCTGGTCTTATTCCACAAAGCTCTGAGAAAGTAATGGGCTCTAACGAAGAACATCAACTCCATGAAAGTGGAGGCTGTTCCTATGAAGGTTCAGGCCTTCTAGAGGAAGTAGTTTGCAAGTATACTTAGATGTGTTTTTGCAGGTTACCTATTTTTGAACCCCATTAAAAGTATTTTGGACTAAGAATTTTGACTTGCTGCATTTTCTTCAGGCAGCTCAGTTTTATGCGATCTTGTTTTCTGTTTTCTCGGTAGGATCTTCTTTGTGGCCTATCGTAGATCTTTGGTTATGTTCATATATTCTGTAACTTTAAAAAGGCAGAAGAAATAAATTGACAGGCACTGAGAAGACTGATATTGCTTTTTCATTGGATTTTTGAAAAAAAAAAAAAACTTGTTTGTATTTTTTATCCTTATATTGAAGTGCAACTGTGCAGCATGTCTTACACTGTTGATGTCTAATCTGAGTTGATTTTGAAACATGTTTTCTTGTAGGATTTAGTTTTGTTGAAGCACATAAATAGTAGCTTTCTTTATCCCCTCGACTATTTCATGATAATCCATTGCAGCTATAACTATTCATCAATAGTTTTGTATTGGATGGGATATCCATCTTTGCTAGAGTATTAGCTATATAAGGTTTACCAGAAATTTGTTAAGAATATTTCCATCAGCTCCTTCCACTAGCATTACTATCCACAATAATAACACTAACTCAAGAGCACCCATATGTGAATACACTATTCTACAGCTGACCAACTACTGCAGGCTACTTCACAATGGTCAATATGTGTTAGAAGCACAAGCTACAATCTGAAATATAAAGGGACAAGTAGCTTAGCGGTAATATGACTGGCGTATAACTGAGTCATACAGTACATTACTAAGTGGCCATAAAATCTAAGTGAAGGGATGCAATGTAGATCTTTCTCATACATTTCTCATATCTTTTAGCGTGTCTCCCTGCAAAGGTTGGTCTCTCTCTTTCTTTGATATTGTATGTGTTGTGATCATATAATGAAAAAGTTTTCACAAATCATTAATAATAGCATCAAGTTTCTACAGTTCATGATAATGTCTTATTAAAAAAAGTTTGAATTGAAATTACGTAAAAAAAATTTAATCAGAAAATTTACACAGTTTCAATCCAGAAACTTTTTAACAAGAAATCATTATTAACTAAAAGAAGAATTGAAATGTATGATATTGACAATAGTTAGTGGTCCAAGCACATTTGGGTTTGGGTGGATATATTATTAGGAAGAATGGTTTTCTTATGGGTTTTAAAGTTCTGGATGGAAGGTTTTGAAATTAGTTTTTAGAGGGAACCAGATTTAGGTGAAGATTTTATTTTTTTTAAATATTGTCATACAATTTGTGAGTATTACATTGTGTTTAAGTTATTCTATAATTTCAGTAGAGTTTCAGGCTTTCTTCCTACTGACAACTCATTCATTTCCTCATCAGCTGTGTGCATTCCTAACTGTAACAACAACAGTCATGTACCTTCATATATAGTATATAGTTCATCAAACCCATTTGGCACCAAGAATTTTTGAAGGAAAAATGGTCTTCCACATGTTGGGTGTAAAAGTATCAGATATAAATCTAAT
This sequence comes from Sequoia sempervirens, assembly GCA_007258455.2. Classification (NCBI taxonomy): domain Eukaryota; kingdom Viridiplantae; phylum Streptophyta; class Pinopsida; order Cupressales; family Cupressaceae; genus Sequoia; species Sequoia sempervirens. The sequence goes on from VDFB02353493.1 coordinate 250,902,029, forward strand.
GAATTATTTGAAGGTAAGTTATTGTGAAGTGTGATAATTTTATACTGTGACTTCGTATAACTAATACAACGGTTGAGCTCGATATAAAATGAGTTTTCCAACCTTCCATAATATTCATCAGTGAGTTAAAACAAAGTTCATGCGAACTAAGAACATTGAACCACACTAAACGATCTCGAACTAAACTGATCCGAGAAATTATTGTGGTAAATTTTCTGTGAATGATCTTTTGAAATGGTGAAAATTGCATATTAAGTATTCATTTTTCATATCTTACACAATAATTAAAGATGTCAAGTTTGCACAATTCATAATGATAAATCAATTTTTGCTTCTAGATTTGATTGTGTTTGTATTTGTATTTTGAAACGTTGATGATAAAAATGCAAACACTATCAAATCCAGAAGCAAAAATTGATTTAACATGATAATTAGTTTAAGAGTGATATATTTTTATATAAATTTGATAACTCTAATTATAGATTTTCTATCTCTAAATTTTTAAATTTTAGAATTAAAAAAAAAAACAAATTATTTAAATAGTTATTGAGAGTCAATGTAATCCATAATTTTTTTATTTATGGTAATTATGGTTGTATTTAAAGGCACTCATTCTAATTTATTTAAAAATTATGAACAAAAATGTAAGAATATGAAAAGAACAAATAGATCATACACTTAAAGAAGAAACTAATTTGCATTTGTTTGCTTGTGACATTATCCAGACCCATTGAATATTTGTTTGTTGTCTTAAATTTTGGTTCATCAATGTCAAATTGATCCAATTTAAGATCTAAGTAAAATTTATTATTTATAATTTAATATGTTTTAGAAACATTGTCAAATCTTTATTACAATACAAATCTTACAAATTCAGGTCAGCAAATTTTGACAATCATACTCTAAACAAGCCTTAAAATTCAAGTATTAAGACGAATCAAAATTTGAATTTTTCTTTACAAATTTCTATCATTTTAAATTCCTTAATGGATTAAATTCATTAATTTTTTACTTTTAAGTTAAAGCATTTTCATTTATCTAAATTAATTGTGCATTTTCATTCATCTAAATTAATTGTGATAAAATTAATTTTAAATTGTTTGATTATCCTTGATATTTATGTGAGTGACTAGTTTTGTTTACATTTGATTAATTAAAGTTTTAGATTTGATTCTCTTCATTATAGATTTAATTTTCTTTAAATCAAGATGGAATCCACCTCTTATTTGTATCATTGATTTATTTGGCTTTGGGCCTTTTTTCTATAGCATCTCTTTGATTGCAATCTAACAACCCTTGTTTGTGCTTAGATGCACCATTTATCATTTATACTTACACTTCATTATATTTAGTTTTTATGCATTCCTCTATATTATATATAATATAGACAATTAATCTCATTATTCTTGATTCACTCATGATTTCATCATATAGATAGTATTATATTGTTTATGGAGGTTTTATTTCATCATATATGTACCTTTTACTTCTTAATTTACTTAATTATTGTGTTTACTTCTCTTCATGGATACTCTCACTTCACTTACCCACAAGTCTTGTTGATGTGGGAAAATTTTATATCAACTTAGTGGTCCCATTACAATTTTTTGTGCCTTTGCACTCACGCCCCTTTTTACTCTTCTGCAAAGTGGGGACTACCTCTTTTTGGTTTTGGGTGTTATGGTTCCCCTGCACCCCCCCCCCTTCTTTTTTCTTCTTTCCTTTTTCCTTGCTCTATTTGTTTTCAGAGGTTGGGTGTCGGGCTTCCCAGGAAAGGTATACCTTCCCTCTTAGGCCCGACCCTCAATTTCTCTTTGTTGCTTATCAGTCATCACTCCCCTAGCTTCCGTCAAACTTTGTGTGTTAGGTTTTTTGCTTAAACTATTTGTTGATGGGGTATAGTGGTGGCACCTCATTTTGCGTGCACATTACATCAATTTTGTTAGGCACAAAAAATAAGAATTTGAATTAAATGGTTTTGTCATTGGAAGTTAATGCTACCAACCCATGTATTGGTGCATCATTTTAAATGAAGTTAATCAAAGGGTATTAACAAAAGACTTCATTTATTTTACATTCAACCCTTCAAACAAACATGGTTTTTTAAGGAGCTCTGGAACTATTCGCCATTGTTCTAAGAAATATTGAATTGTGTCTAAGCATGAAGGTGTGTGTGTGTGTCCAGAGTTACCTGACTAGTTTTCATTCTTGGTGTGTTTGTCTTGTTGCTTGCTTGCTCGCATGATTGTTTGTTGTGTTCTCTTGGCTCAACTTGTCCTTCTTCCTCCTAGGTGTCACTCATATTGTCTAGGTTGGTTAATTTTTGGGCCTTTAACTTGTAAATTTCTTTACCTAATCAGCTTGGCTAGCATGGGTGTGTATTTTTGGTTTTGGGTTTGTTGGTTTGTCACTTGGGTTTAGTTTTTGTGTTTTTGCTTCTTGGTTTTGGGTCTTGTTTTGAAATTCCTCTTGTCTTTTCTTTTCCTTTTGTCTTTCCCTTTTTTTTTGTTTTCTCTCACCATTTTTCTTAGCTCTTTTTGACTGCTAAATTGTGTGTCTCGTTGGTGTTCTAATCGATGGTGTTTATGACATCATCATCAGGCATCAAACCTTGGATTTCCCTATGATTTTATCTTGGTCATTTCAATGGTTTGAGTTTTGATAACTATCAAACTTTGGGCTTCACTATTCCCTCTTACTCCCTAACCAAAGTCATTTGCATAAGGTAGGAGGTAGCTCCAATCATTGACCCCTGATCATGCCTTGGAGGAAACCTTAAACACCTTTAGATTTCAACCTTCGGGGATATCCTTTAACACATTCCTTATAGAGGTGGAAGCAGCAAGGGGTATGCCCAAACTTTGATATCCAACCAAACATTTAAACAATAGGTTAAGGCATGTAAGTCTTTAAAATTTTCCTTCCCCACACAAGTGTATGAGTGCACTTCATAGATTGAAAACATGTTTTTTCTTTCAAGTTTCGCACTTCACTATTTTCCTTTGTTGCTTGCTCAAAACAGTTGCAAGGGGATGAGGGGAAACCCTAATCATTAACTAGTGATCTTATATTTTTACTTAGCTAATTTGATAAATCAAACTTCAAACTTTGGACTTTGGAGTATCCTTCTTTCCTATTGCTAATAGAGGTGCAAATGGTATAGAGGATTCCTAAACTTTGATCCTTGATCTTGTGCATAACATTACACTTAGCTAAAATCCTAGTCTTTGTTTTATTCTTTCAAATTTTAGATGTTAGGGATCTCCTTTGTTCATTTCCTTATAGAGGTACGAGGTATGACAAAACACCAACCTTCGATGTTGGCCATCACAAAGGATTTTTTTTCATCATGAAATTAAGTAAACCTTCATTAAATTACCTTTCAAATGAATCAAGTTAGATCAAAAAAATGTGAATTGGCCCTTGAGCGTCGGGACTTTGCTCTAAGTAATACTAAAATAAAACATGAAAGCAAAAGATGAAACCCCACAACCCAAACTCTTAAACCATTTCAGACTCAGTGAGTCAGGAATACCATTTACATAGTGTTGATAACAATAATGAAAAGGGTAAAGGGATCCCCAATCGCTGACACCCAATCAAGCACTAATATCCCTTAGGAGATTTATCGCTAACAAGTAAAGGATGCATGATTCCCCCGATGTTTGATGCTCGATAAGAGAAATATTCAATAGAGTAACTTCATTTCATGGGCATAGAGTATAGGGGATCCCCGATCCCCAATACCTGAATGCTTTAATGATGAAAAGATGAAATATTAAGTGTATATGCTAATAGTAAAGGGTAAGGGGTAAGCCCAAAGGCCCAACCCTGAAAAATCTGTGTAATTCCTACTTGAAAAATTATAACTTTGAGATAAGAGTACATATATGGCCTAACATGGTTTGTCAGATTGCAAGTTTTCTCTTCTTGACATATAAAAATTATTGATACATTGGGTATGTGCAGGAGATATGCCTTTGAAGGATTCTATGAAAATGACACAATCCTTGTAGAATTTGATGCAAGAATAGGTTACGCCAGAGGGCATGAACAATATGGCTAACAAGAAGGTGAAGCTCCAATCTCTTCAAGAGGAATTGGAGTCTTTTGTATAAATACAACAACAAATCAAAAGGCCACTTTTGATCATAAGATTAAGTTCTAGTTCCACAATAGGCTTGCCATGGAAAGAATGAATCAGATCGTTCCAACCTAGTCCGATCACTTTTCCAAATAACTAGAGATAAGTGAATTTCGTTGTTGATGTCAAACCATTTTTTAGATGAGTGATGTTGCTAATGTTGAAAATGGTGCAGCATGTTTTTCCAATATCTTGCCCAAGTAGAAGATGTCCAATGATGTGTGTGGTGACTACCTATGAAATAAAAGCACACATCATGTGCCTAGGTTCAATGGTGTTAGGAGTGTTTGAGACTGTCACTTACTTCAGTCTATTTTTAGTTATTTTCATGCTTTTCTAATTTAGCAAAAGATTCAACTTTAACAGGGGTGCCTAGTTTAGTTTTATTACTTTTAATATTTTAAATTCAAGTTCTATTTCAAGTTAAAGACTCAAGCACTAGAGTTAGTTCCAATTGTCTTTTATTTAGATCCACAATTAGGGGACTTATTTTCTCTATGTTTAATGAACTAGATCATTCAAAAGGTCTAAATTCTTATATAATGTTTGCAACTACAAACAATACAATCTCGGTGTGGAGTTTACCTGCATACTTTTATGCAAAAATATTTTATTTATTTATCTAAGGATTTGTTTGTATTGCATGCATTTGGATTCAGTACCATGGTGATGATATGAGTTTTATGTTTTAATTACAATTGCTAAACTAATGAGACCTAATTTAAATCTATGGAATTAAGTAGGATTTTGTCCCAAATTTGCACGTGATTGACGACATTCTGGTTGAATGAAATTTAAAAATCTTGTGTGTATATTTCCTTTGAAGATTACACTCCATTAATCGTGAATGTGTAAATGGTATTTCCATTAATGGTTGTTTTGAAAGATCTTGTTTTAACCTGCTAACATAATTGATTGGATGCTTGATATCATTGTCCAATAAGAATAGATTTATATTATTCCTTGTTACCCTATTTCTTTTTTCACTTTATTTTATAAATGATTCACACTTTGTATTGAAAGAGTGATAAATTGACTCATTAATCTGTTAATTTCTGAAATACAATCTATTGTTTTGAGTTATTGAGATTATCTTTATAATTGCATATAATTTTCTAGTTATCTAAATTCGAGACCCCTCATGGAGTTACATTGATCTTCCAACTATGTTATCCACATAGTCAAGACCTAACATAAAAGGAGCATTGGAGTAGTTCTTACTACTTTTCAAGAGAGGCAATAAACCCTTATTTTCTAGCATGTTGTAAGTGATTAAAACCACCGAGCTCAACAAAATTGGAGCTAGAAAGAGGGACCATGTTAGAAAAAAAAAAAAACATTAGGTTATTTTCTGTAGAAAGATACAAAAGGATTCTCAAGTCTTCTCTTAATAAAGAGGATCTGAATGAATTAGTGCAACATAGGAAAACTAGGAGTGAAAAGGGAAAATCCAAAGGTGAAACTTCCAAATATGTAGTTTCACCCTTTAAACCAAGTTCACCATCCTCACTTATAAGTCCAGGAATACCCTAAATCGTAACCATTGTTTCCCCTCTGCCAACTCAGATGGCATATTTCACTATGAATGATAGCAGTTACTATCTCCCAACAAATGGACTCACAAGCAAGAAACATTTCAGGATCTTTGCAATCCCTTGGTCCTCTAGGGATGACTAACCAAATGTCTACTATAAATAATGTGTTGAAAAACCATACACCATTGATTAACCCTATTCTGGGGATTACAAATACATCACATAATTTTTTGTCATATCAACCCCCTATGCAGTAGACCCTTACCTCACCTACACTTACTTACCTAGGGTATGGACAAGAAGTTAATGTTACGCATAGCACAGGACAACCAACTAAGCCATACTTTGAACAATCTATGTCCTTTTTTCAAGGGGTAAACGCTTTTGACCGGAGCTATGAACCAGATACAACCATTCAACAAGGTTTGAACTTGGGTGGCAAGAACAACAACGCCACCTATAAACCATCACACCATGCCAATACCGGCATTTGAACAATCTACATCATCACTAAGGCATAATCAGAATTCCCAATTATCTTATGAGATGGAAGCCTTGAAAAATATGCTTTTTCAAGTGATAAATTAATTAACATGTCTGAAAGTTGATCCTCCCCATGCAGGGAACAATCATAATCAGAATACTGGCCAAGGTTTCAATCACAACCAGGGAAATAATTGGGACCATTAAGGTTTTCAAAATAAAGGATTTAACCCCAAGAGAGGCAACTAAACTTGGAATA
>VDFB02353493.1:250908549-250928641 GCA_007258455.2 Sequoia sempervirens
ATGCTCAACCATCCTCTTCTGAAAAACTTGATGTAATTTATGGCGAGGACCTATAGGAGTGTCCTCTCCTTAATAATGTTTGAAAAAAATGAATAATTAATAAGAATCTTTTGTAAATAAGGTTCTATTGACCCACATTTAATATAAATAAAACAAGATGATATTTTTTATGTGTTCAAATGAAGAACTCCAAAATATGTTTAATGTGCATGAATGTGTACATGTCTTCCATGAATAAGGGATATATGCATGTGTATGTAATGTGATGTAGAATAAGAACGTTTACTCGTAGCACACAGTGTTAAGTTATGATAGATGTGAAATGTGATGTAGGTCAAGTGTGAGTCAACATGGTGACCACCGGGCAAGAGACAGGTGGTAGTGGGTCAGACAATGGACCAAACAAGAGGCTAGAATAGATTCTAGAGCTTCTAAACAAGTAAGAGGCTCATATGGATCACATAGAACATGAGGTCCGAGTGGCATGCAAGGACTGGGTCCATAGGAATGCAGAAGTTAATTAGGGGAACGATGGTCTAGGAGAAGGCCCATGAGGTCGAATTGGGAAGAGCTTGGAAAAGATCTCAAAAGAGTGGCACTACCTAAGTTTGATGGTAAGGCTATTGGAGCAAGAGCAGAGGCATGGATCATCAAGATGGAGAAATACTTTGGGCTTTGTAACCTATCCAACTAGACTAAAGTGGCATGGGCTACATATCAACTTTTGGGTGAAGCAGCCACATGGTGGGACAATGAAAAGTCGGAAAGGAATCTACAACCTGCTGAGCTTACTTAGGAAATCTTCCTCCAATATTTTAGGAAGAGATGGTTACCACAACTCTTTTTCAACAAGAAGGTGATAAAACTCCAAAACCTAATTCGGGGGAGCATGAATGTGACCCAATAATGTGAAAAAACCTACTAAAGTATGTGCCCCAGTATCACGAAGATGAACATTTCCATATCCAAAATTTCATATTGGGAATTAGACCCCATATTGGAGCAAAAGTGGACATGCATGATCCTCTCACCATGAACAAAGTTTTCTTAAAGGCCACCAAATAGGAGCAGAAATTGTAGTAGTTATCCAATTATCCAATTACTACAATAAAGCAAATCCTAAGTCATGGTTTGGTAACACGAAGTTTCATAAAGGATACAAGAGCCATTAGATCCATAATCTCAAGAGGGGAAGTGAGTTGCAAGAGAAAGGTGAAGATGGTAATGGTGGAAAGAAAAAGAAGGAAAACAAAAACAAAGGTATAAATGACCAAAAGTAGAAAGGCTTCAGGGAGGAAAAGCCAGGAGGTCACAAAGGGCCTCACGACATGTGTTATACTTGTTGAGGAGATCATTATGTCTCAAATTGTCCATAGTGGTTGAAGTCACAAAAGGAAGGAAACTATCAATAGAATCAACATCACCAGATCCAAGTTGTAGTGGATAACAAGTAGGCAGAGTATCAAGCCTCGCCAATTCAACTGACGGGTAAGCTCTATGGCCAAATTGTCTCTATTTTAGTTGATACCAGAGCTAATGAATGTTTCATAGATCCTAGAGGGTAAACCCACAAAAGTGTTTTACCATTTGAATGAGGAAGGAAAACTTGTAAAAAATGACCCCATGCCAAAAAATTTCATTTTGGGGGTTCAAATGAACTAGTTGGTTCAAACAAACTAAAAGAGGGTTCGCTCAAACCAAGGTTCAATTGAGTGAACCCATTTAATGCATGTACGGACCAATCGGCCAAAAAAACAAATGGAAACCCCTTTATGGAAGGGAGTTCGCTCAAACCCCCCCTAGTTCGAGCGAACCCCCCCTTTTCCTAATTTTTGACCTTGTTCACAAAAAAATCAAAAATTTTGCACTTCGGAGCTTGGTTTGAAGATGAAAATGGTGGATACTTCACATAACCAACAAGAATCAGGTAGTCCTTGGAACGATCTATCCAACGAATATAATTTTAATATGTTTTGGTTTTATTATGTATTTGTTTTTTTAGTTTTATTAAACATAGGGTTTTCACCAAAAATCAAGCTCTTTGTTCTGCACATGTGGAAGAATAGCAGATTACCCAAAAAAAAAATTGAAAAATATAAGTGCACCAAATATTTAATTCCTTAATCCAACAAAAAAAAATTGAATTTCGATACATACAAAAAAAGTTACGTGTTATACATTTGCTATGTTTGAATTGTAATTGGTTTGACTTCAAAACTTAATTAAAGAAAAAATATTCAATAAATAAATATCTAACCAAGTGGAAGCACTATATATCAAAGTTACAAATCTAAATTCAAAAGAATTAGAATTTTATCCTTCATGGAAAAAAATTTATGCATTATACGGTGAACGTCACTTTTTAAAAATGTTATTTTCTAAAAAAAACTAGTTTTTGAGGGAGATGGAAAAAGAAGTGCAATCTGATTCAAAAAAATTTGAAAAAAACATATTTAGAATCTACAAACAAAATTTCGCGAAACTCTAGTTTGCATCATCTTTAAATTCCTCATGGTTTAGCCACTATAGGTGCCCGAAAGTGAAGATTTAGTTAAAAAAAATTATTTCAATGTCTGGTTTTGCCAAAAATTGTAAACCACTATTGTGGGATCACCCTAGAGTTATATCCAAGATACCTATTAGACCCAGATACATGGAAAACTCATGAATAGTCCAATATGGAAACTGAGTAGAGTGGAGGGTAGATACTTGTCTCTTTTGCAACGAGTTAAAGCTTCCAACCTTCCAAACCCAAGTCAACCTATATGTGGCACCTTTAGGCTCATATGATGTAATTTTGGGAATAAATTGGTTAATTAAGCATAAGGCTATAGTGAACTATGAGGATAAGGTAGTTAATTGTCTAGATGATTATGGGAACCTAGTTGAGATTTGTGGGATGCAACAACCCTTAGAGCTTAGGCAGGTCTCTGCTATGTAGCTCAAAAAGGCTTGTCAGAAGGGATGTGCTATTTATGTTGTGCATATCAGTAACCCTAACAGAAAGGAACCGTATCTCAATGACTACCCTATTCTCAAGGATTTCTGGTATGTATTCCCTAATGAACTTATAGAGTTACCACTAAAAAAGGAATTTAATTTCTCTATTAACCTTGTACCAACATTTGAGCCTCAATCTAAAGCACCTTATTAGATGACCACTACAAAATTCTATGAGTTGAAGGAAAAGTTAATGGAATTATTGAACAAGGGGCTCATAAGACCTAGTGTGTCTCCTTGGGGAGCACCAGTTATCCTTGTGAAAAAGAAGGATGGAACCTTACGTCTATGTATAGACTATCGGATGTTGAACAAGGCAACCATCAAGAACCGATATCCACTCCCGAGGATCGATGAGTTGTTTGACCAAATGAAGGGAGTGACATTGTTCTCCATTGAAATTGATCTTAGGTCGGGTACCATCAGTTGAGAATAAAGGAAGAAGATATACCAAAAACTACTTTTTAAACTTGATATGGACATTACGAGTTCACTATGGTACCTTTTGGTTTGACCAATGCACTTGCAACTTTCATGAACCTCATGAATAGTGTGTCTAGAGACTATTTGGATGATTTTGTTTTGATTTTCATTGATGACATCCTAGTTTACTCAAAGTATATTGAAGAGCATGATAGGAACTTGAGGATAGTTTTATAGTGGCTGAGAGAAAAGAAAATCTTTGGGAAGCTATCCAAGTGTTCATTCTATCAAGATAGGGTGCACTATCTAGGCCATGTTATTTCACCTGAGGGAGTCTCTATAGACCCCAAAAAGATCAAGGCGATCGTGGAATGGTCAGTGCCTTAGAATGTGTCAGAAGTTTGTAGCTTCATGGCCCTCGTAGGATATTATAGAAATTTTGTGTAGGATTCTCCTAGATTTCATCTCCAATTACATCACTCCAAAGAAAGAAAATGTGGTTTGAATGGACCAAGAAATGTGAATAGGCATTCCAACTCCTGAAAGAGAGGCTTATGACAACACCAATGCTGACCATCCTTGATCCTAATGGAAGATTCACAGTAATCACAAATGCTTCAAGAGAGGGATTGGGAGCAGTACTAATGCAAGATGGACAGGTGGTAGCATATGAATCAAGGAATCTTAAACAACACGAGGTGAACTATGCACTGCATGATTTAGAATTGTCTGCAATAGTTCATGCCAGGTTACAGATTTGGAGGCATTATCTATTGGGAAAGCCATTTGAACTCAAGATAGACCACTTAGGATTGAGATACATACTTACTCAACAAAATCTTAATGCACAATAGAGAAGGTGGTTGGAATTCCTTAGTGAGTACGACTTTGGAATTGAGTATATAAAGGGAAAAGAGAACAAAGTGGTTGATGCTCTTAGTAGATGAAGACATCTGATAGCCATGATCTTGACAAGGTCTAATTTGAGACAATAGGTAATACAACATTTTCTAGGGAATGAGAACTTTGAAAGAGTGAAGAGTGTCCTACTAGAAAATCCTACAGATCATCAGTTTGATGGGTATGAGATTGAACTAGATGGCATTTTGAGATACCAGAGAAGAATGTATATACCAGACTCTGGAGAGATAAGAAAGTTGGTTTTAGAAGAGGTTCATAATGCACCTTATTCAGGACACCCAGAGTATCCAAGATGATCGCAGAATTGAAAACTTTGTACTTTTGACCTAAACTCAAGAAGGATGTGGTGGAGTACGTAGCCAGATGCTTAGACTACCAGTGAGTCAAGGCTGAGCATGCACATTCAACTGAGCTATTGTATCCTCATGGCATACCTAAGTATAAATGGCAGGTGATCAATATGGACTTCGTACAGGGGTTTCCTTTGAGCAAGAATCAACATGATGTTATCTTGGTTGTGATTGATAAGTTGACCAAGGTAGCGCACTTCATTCTAGGAAACCTTAAAGATGGATCATTGCCACTGGAAAAGATTTTTTTCCAGGAGATCTTTCACTTGCATGGAGTGCCAGAGATGATCATTTCTGATAGAGACACCTAGATGACCTCAATATTTTGGATGACCTTGAATGTCACATTGGGAACCAAGTTAAATTTCAACTCGTCTTATCATCCTCAAACTGATGAGAAAACAAAGAGGGTGAATCAGGTAGTTGAAGACCTCCTCCAAATGTATCGTATGGACCAATAGTTTAAGTGGGAAGAATATTTTGCATCGGTAAAGTTTTCTTATAACAACTCTTATCACACATCTCTAGGTATGGCACCGTTTGAAGCTCATTATGAGTGAAAGTGTTGTACACCCATCAGTTGGGATAGATTGCAAGACAGGATCATTGTAGGCCCTGGAATTCTTAAGGAGATGGAAGGAAAAGTGAGAGTCAATAAGAGCATATTGAAGGAGGTTGCAAGCCAATAGCCGAGTTATGTCAACAAGAATAAAACTCTTAGATAGCTTGTGGCAGGGGATAATTTTTTCTTAAGAGTCAGGCTACATAAAAGTTTCATTTCCTTTGGAAAGTCTTCCAAGCTGGCCTCGAGATATGTGGGTCCATTTTAAGTCTTGGAAGTGATAAACCTAGTTGCTTATAGACTTGCTCTGGCTTGACTTCATAATGTGTTTCATGTTTCTTTGCTTAATCCATATCATCTTGATGTAGCTCATGTGCTTGATTGGTAATCCTTGCAGGTACAAGATCTAGGAGTGGTGCTAGTGGATCCCATTAGAATCCCTGATAGATGCAACATTAAGTTGCACAAAGTAGAGATATTGCTCAACTTAAGGTCGAATGGGACCAGTATTTAGAAGACAATGCTACTTGGGGGACCACATTTGCTTTCTTAAGAAAGAGACTTTGATGATTTTGCTTGAAAATTTTGGATTGAAATATTATAATGTTTTGGTTTGGAACAATATGACGTGGTGTTGAAATAGACATATATGCTTTAAATTTTGATTAAATAGACATCGGGACGATGTCTCTTCCAAGAGGGGAAGGATGTCATAACCCAATGTTTATTGCATTTTAAATTATATTATGATAAAATGAATTATTGAGGAAATTCAATATGATGAATGAAAATTTTGATATTTATTGAAAAGATTGAAAGAAATTGACCCTCATTGACTATGTGATCTCTTGAAATATCTTATATTTTATCAAGATTGGATGTTACTGATGAACTGTGTAAGTGCATGTGTGTGAAATTGTAGGATAGCAAGATGAAGGATGAGAACACGGTTGAAGTAGGATCATTTAGCCAACTTGAACGGTAAGCTTGATGGAATCTGGGTGCACACACCACGAAAATGACATGATAACTACATTTGAAATTCATATAGGAGAATTATATTAATCTAACTTGAAATGATTCGATGATTGAAAAGATATACTTGTGAAATGAAAACATACAAAAAATTTATTTAATTGACTATCTTGATCTTGTGTTTTGAAATTTACAAGAAATGATAACTGACATAGCATATAAATGAATGTATATATTTCAAAAAAGGCTTATTTAATGGATAAGAAAAACCACTTCATTTAAACAATTGATGCTTGAAATAAAAGTTCATTTCTATTTACAAGTTGATATATGAACATATGAACATCTATAAACAAACGCATATATATATATATATAGAACGTACAATGTGTGCAAATATACATATATATATAATGTATACATATATATTTATATTTATATTCCTTAAGAATCAAAATTGAAACCGAATCATCACTATCGCATTGATAGAAATCAAATAAAATCATCAGAAAATCTCATGAGGTCATGCCCAGTAGCAAAATTTAAGGCAAATATTCAAATTTCAAATAGTGGGTGGTTGAATTAATGTGAATTATGGGAGAAATGGCCTCATGATGCTATGGAAAGAAAAGGAAGCATGCATATTCTATTTTGGTAACACAAGTATGCAAGGGAAGAAATCAGAGGGGTCAAAGATGTAGTAGAAATCAAGGAAAAGGAAAAAGCTAGGGTGTCAACGTATTGGGAAAAAGTAGGGACAAGCTAAGAAAGCCATGAACAGAGGTAATCTCTTTTTTTATTGTCGAATATGAATGAATTTTCAGTGCAAGTTATTCAAAACCATCTTTTTGCTTCTTAGATGTTGATATTATTTGATTTAGTTGGCAAACATATGATACTATTTTTCTGCAAGTCACACAGTTTTTGTTTCATGCTAGGGCTTTGATTTAAATTGATTTATTCTTGTCTGTGATGTAAATGCCTCATCATCCTACCAGTGCATTTCACCATAGTTTTTCTTTTTTTTATCAACATCTTTAACTGAACCTAGTTACACCTAGAATGAATTTGATATCACCGCAAGTTCTAATGTTTTGCATGTAAGATACCTTTGCATGGTTAATCGAATATATTTTGATAACCGATTTTATTAGTTTTCTTTGGATGATTTGGAATGGTCGTCGTTTCCCTTACATGGAATTCAGCTCTTTATTTACTATCATATTCTTTATTGCTCATGGCTTTACCTATTGGCTAGGCCGAGCAACTGGGTGACCCAAAAAGGGTGCAAACGGTTGCTTCCATCGTTCATATAACAATGTATGTGTTTATCATGTGTCGCCGTTATATATGGTTGTAGCTTCGTTCTCCCAGAATGATGGGAAAAAATTACATTATTTTCATTTTGCTATATGAGGGCGTTGATCCTTAAGATCGACCTCAGTTTATTATTGTTCTTGAAACTATTGGTTCTCTGGAATGATCTACACTCTCTTTGCATTCATGTGATACACCCATAAGAGGATTTTATCAGTTCGTTTTCTTGCACCAATCATTCTCAAAACGATATTGAAGGTATGATTTGTAAATCAGTTGTCAAACTTGCAAACTGACTATTAGCCTTTCTTCAAGATTTGGCCAATGTTTCAATGGCTATAAAAACCTAACAATCTCATGAATGTTAGTAATTCTTAGAATGAAAATAACTTAAATTCAAATCCATTATAGTCACTCTTATAATTTAGGTCTCTTTGGAGACATCCAATAAAATTGTTCCAATGGGTATGTAAATGACAAGAATGTCGTTTAATTTTCTTGGGTGTATAAAAAGGGATAGTCGTATTGTTTGAATAATTACTTATTTAGAACTTAACATTGATTGTTCATATGATAAACTAGATAATTTGAAATTGATAAAAGACATATTGGCATAGTATTTTGTGAACTATTATAATTAGCATTGTATTGCAATAAACAACATCATTCTATTATAAACAATATGTGTTTATTTGTAAACATCATCGTTATGTTATAAACAGTATGTGCTTATTTGTAAACAACACTGTTTTGTTATAAACTATAATTGTTAAGTTGTAAACAACATCATTCTGTTATAAAAAATATGTGTTTATTTTAGAAACAACATTGTTTTGTTATAAACTATAATTGTTTAGCTATAAATGGTATCATTCTACTATAAATAGTATTTTTTTAGCTGCAAACAACATCGTTTGATTTTCACAGCTTGGTTTTGATACAAACGACACAACAGTATGTGAGAAACTATTAAAACAAACTTGTTCAAGTTAATTTATTTCTTGAATTTCTGAAAAATTATTCAATGAACTGTAACATTATTTGAATGATAGCAATCTAATTTAATAGTTTTTATTTCAGAATGTATGCACAAATTTATAACTTAAGTTGGCACATATACGTGTATGTACATAGACCTTCATCTATGTACATACACATATCTTCTTTTGTTACTTATTGAATTCATTCTTAAATGGATAATGATTTATGTTGAATGTAATCATGATTCATGTGTATGATATGGCTGGATAATGTATTGATCAGTTCCATTTTAATCATTTTTCTTATTATTTGTTTAAATGAGGAAATAAGTAGATTAAATTAATTTTTCATAAGATGTGTATAAATAATATTCTCATAATTGAGTAGAACAACAACACCTAATAGACTAGAGCACCTCAGGGTAGATGTTGCTAGAGGGTAGATAGTTGTTATGGATTAATTATGTTGTAGAAAGTTACCTTTCTGGACGGGTGCCAAAATGGAGTTTAGAGAGTATAGGTTTTTGCTTTTACCAAAACCTATTGTTTGTTGTTGCAACATTATTCTTATGCTTGACCAAGCAATTAGTTCATTATGTATGTATGGACTTTGTGATAACACTCTCTTCCATTCCTAGCATAGATCTTATATTTTTCTAACTCATAGATAGAGATGCATGTTGATGTTTGGGCACGCACCAGATTCCACCTTACAGATTGTTCTCTTGCTAAAATTTTCATGCAGGGTCGAGTATTCTTCAAGTTGGAAGAATTTTGGGGAAGTGTAATCTTCGTGGTTGGGAGGTAAAGCGCTTCAACCATGTTCTCATCCACCAATGGAGGCGAGTATCATGGGGAAACCTTGGATGTTTTCAAGACTATCTTGGTCTATGATGCAACCTTGATGTAAAATTTATGCATTGTATTGTCTATGTGGCCTTATGAGCCAAGTCAACTTGGATATTGTAATTGACATTGAAATTTAATATATAAATCTTTGAATCATTTTAATTAGACATTTGTTGCTATGATTGAAAATAGCTACTTAGTTATGTCTTTTTAAAATTAAATATTCATAATGTCATTTGCAATATAATATAATTAAGTAATAATTTAGAATGGGTTATTACAGGTTGCAAGCTCTGAGGTTAAACCTGCTATGAGTTTTGTGGTGAAACCTCTAGTTCCTGGTCTCAATTAGGGTTTTCTTAACCCTGTTGTTACTGAGGAATGTGTTATTTCTCCTTCACCTTTTGAATTTTTTGTTCTTGTTGTTTCCCATTCCCCCCCTTTAGTTTCTAAGCTTCCCTCTCCTATTAAGGATTATGGGATTGGGAGTTTGAGCACTCTTCAAGCTACTCTTTCTCCCTCTCTTGAGGTTGTTCCTACTTTGGTTTAACTTAGTGCACAAAGATGGTGGATGGAATGTCTATCCTGCATCTTGGTTTTGACTATGAGGATACTAATGGAATTTCCTTTGTTGTTATGAATGATGGACAAGCTCATTATGATATTCTTGACTTTGTTTTTCTAAGTCTTTGGATTAGCTCAAGAGCTCTTTGGTTGGGAGATTTTGTGGCAACCGTCCCAATATTGATGTTTTTAGAAGATATGGGTTCTTCGTTTTTGGAAGAATAGGTGGCAGGTTAAGGTAACCGCTATGCTCAATGGTTTCTTTCTCTTCTCCTTTTCCTGCATGGAAAACTATTCATGGGTCCTTCTTGAAGGCCCTTAGTTTTTTGGCTGGAATTGCCTCTGTCTCCAAAACTAGTTTTTAGGTTTCAACCCAATGAAAAAGACTTCTAAGTCCCCTGTTTGGTTCTATTTGCTTGGGCTTCCTTTGGAGTTCTAGAATCAAAGATCTTTATGTGTATTGCTAATTCTTTTGGGTATTTTTTCACTACTGATAAGATCACCAAATCCATGAAGTGTTTATTGTCTGCTAGATTTTGTGTGTTAGTGGAAAAAAACCTTATTCTCCCCACTAAGATACCATGAAGTGTTTATTGTCTGCTAGATTTTGTGTGTTAGTGGAAAAAAACCTTATTCTCCCCACTAAGATATCCTTATCTTCAAAATTTGGTAAGTGGGAGCAGTAGATTGAATATGAAGAATTTTCTATTATCTATCATTCTTGTGGTAAAGTGGGTCATGCCTCCTTTACTTGGTTGAGGAATAAGAAACAACACTCCATTTGGAAGAAAAAGGAAAAGATGACAACTGTAATGGAAGATCACTCCACTCCCTCTCACGAGATTAATAATGAAGTTCATATTTGCAATCATTCCTTACCAATGAAGGAAAATATGATAGTTGTAGTGGAAGATTACACCACTCCTTCTCAAGAGATTCAACATGAACCACCATTTCCAACGGTGGTCTCCTCTGTTGACACCTTGGGCTTGGTTGGTTAGGTTAATGGTCTTGTGTCTCTTCCTTGTAAAAAAAAGATGAAAAAATTTGTGGAGAGGAATCCTTTAAACCACCTTGACTTTGTGCTTGGTGGGAGGTGGTTCTAACTTGCATTGATCTATTTTACGTTGTCCTATTGTTCTGCTTGTTAGTTGGTTGTTTTGCTGTGCTTTTTTTGTTTCTTTGGTCTTATTGCTATATCTTTATCTTTGTAAAAGGGATTAGGGCCCTTTCTAATACCCTACTTATCTAATAAAAAACACATACTTTTTATAGTTTTTAGAATCAAATACTTTTCAACTAGAAAATTACAGGTTGCAAATGGATTCCTTCCAAAATTATAGCACCTAGAAAAATTAGATGTTACAAATGATGTGTGTTACAAAAAATGTAATAAATGGTTTCAAGAAAAAATTTATAATACCTAGAGTATAACCTAGAAAAATTACATAAACCACTACAAAGTGTTTACAAAGAGTTTTCCAATACCTATAGAAAGATTTTTTTTAGAATAAACATGTATGTTACCACTCATGACAAGGGGAAGTGTGTAGTAGCCTTATGACAAACTAAGTTGCATATGAAGCATAGGGTGAATAAAATAAGTAGGATACAAGAATCCATAGGTTCCTATTGGAAAGGGCCTATCACTCACTTTGGTATGTGTGCCTACACATGTCCAAACTAGAGTGCATACCCCTACAATAGTTGTGTCAATAGCTATGATTATGAAAATAAAAATGCCATTGATTTCAATAAGTACACATTGATCATCACTACCAATTATAGTAATAATCCCTCTTGTGTTATGTAAATTTCCACTAATTATTACAACTTCAATGTAAAAAGAAGGGGAAAAAACACAAGTTCTACTCTTGACATGCCACTAAAGGATCAAGCGTATAAAGATGTACCTATGAAGGCTACTAAGTCACCTATGGTAATAAAAGAAGTATCAAATACATGTATCAATCAAGAGGAGTCTACCATTATTCATGTCATAGATCACATATTAAGAAGGAATTCTAGGAGTTCATGTTCAGGGACCTTCATGTGTATGATGTGTTCAAATTGTATGTGCTAAGCACTAGTGTAATACATGCACACTACAAATGGGTCTCAAACTCTCACTTTGGTACTTGAGTTGCATGATGGTGATGGTACACTAATACAAGTTCATAGGTTGCTCAAACTATTGAAAAATTCCACAAGACTATGCAAACATGTTGATACTACTAAAGCACAAGCTAAACAAGATACATAAAAGTGCTCATGCTAAAACAAAGAGTTGTTCCAAAGGTGAAAGAAGAACATAAGTTGATAATTAATCTATGAGACTCCCTCTCATGATAAAGTACTAAGAAGGATGCATTTGTGACTACTTAGATGAGAACCATCAAAGGACTTACTGATCAAAAATATTTGGCCCATTGAATGTTGAAAATGAGTACTCAATTGTATATGTTATACAATAATATTATCATGGTGTAACTAAATATCCATGTGCGCACTAACTTATTGATTACTTTTTAGGTTACAAGGATAGATGGGAAGTTGGAAAATCAAACCAACACATTTGAATAATTAGTTTATCCACTTATAATTCCAATGCTTATGTGTGAGGAGCTTGAAGTGTAACTTGAAAAGAAGAAAAAAGAGGAACAATGTGAAGATGCAAAGGTAAAAAAAAAAATTGTGGAGGAACAAAGAAGAAACAAAGGAAGATTTATGTTAAAAGGAAGAGGAAGAGAAAGGAGAATTCAAAAATCATAGGAAAACAATCAAGGACATAATACCATACGAAAAATACTAGAATATTTTTTATGAAAAGCTAGCTTCCTTATGCAAGTTTTTTGTCACACCAACTAGTTGGCTAGAATAGTTGGGCCCTCAACTTACACTTCTAAATTACAAGTTGAGCATATTACATGATGAAATTTTAATTAATATTTGTCAATTTTAGATTCAAATGGAATCAATGTGTGCCTTGTGAATGTAGATTAATTTTAATAAAACATGACATAAAATAAGGACCTACAAATAAAAGAAGTTTCTTATTAAAGAGATGTCAACCTCTAACAACACATTACACGTGCACATAAACCAAAAGTTTGGATAATAAACCCAAACCATCATTGATCCTATGGGAGAACAATAAGATGATTTGGAGAATCTAGTAGATATTTTGGAACTATATACAAACATAGTATTACACAACAAATTGGTAGCAGTCAAACTGTAATTCTCACCCTAACAAGATCATGTTGAAGTATCATTGATTGAACACGCCTATTACCATATATACCCTAGAAATATAGCATGAACAATTCATGTATGCTTCTCAACCATAATGATCATGTCTCATCAAGATCCTATACTTGTAAGCATCAAGTTCATCTCCACCTAAGATTCCCTAACCAGTTTGCTCCTCAATTTTATATAACACCTACCACCTAAATTCCCTTACCACTCTGCTCCTCATTTGTTTTAGTAACAATTACCACCTAGATATTGGCATTCATGAACATTTGATCACTAAAACCCTCAAACTCTCCCTTAACATGACTTTGTTGAAGAAAAGATAGTGTTCACATCGCCTTTACTTCACACCAAAGTTCAAAATCAAAAACCATGTGAAATTTACACTAGACACTAAAACAAATAACACACCAAACTCAAAAAACAAAACTATTAACCCCCAACAAAAATACTATTCAATAATTGCATTCAATATACGAGTAAATTGAAAACTCGATATGGTAGTAGGTTCTCTAAGCTCTATTTTGACCCCCCCAAAATTTTGTCTTCCACATGCATTATTAATGGCCCCTACAAAGAAGTTAAGATGATTCCTCTATGCTCTACCTATTCCTTTGTGCTTTACCTTCTCTAAAACTCTTTGTAGCCCTTCTTTAAAACTATGATTATTAATCTATCTAAATATTGTATCTAAAAACATAAATAATAATGCAATGGATGTATTTACAAGTGCCCATATGCAACAGCTAGAATATCAATACATCCACTACAATGAATTCACTATCTACCCAACAATTAAAAATATATAAATTTTGAAACCATAAGTGCCAACTTGAAATTGGCTACCATGACTTCAATTACTAATCAAACTACATCCTAATACATAGACTTGCATATTATATTTTTATGGTGCATAGATTCAAATTCAAATAAAAATATTGAAACAAAAAATATTTAGAATAAATGATCTATCATGATTCCACCTAAGTTTTCTTTAACAGATATTTGAAATATTAGGTGAAAAAACTTCCAAAAATCTCATACACAAACTTGTGAACAATTAGGCCTATTTATGTTCTTTGTAATATCTCGTCTTTGGCCGTTAGACTGCTATAAGAATGAAGACCCTAGTATTTATTAACAAAATCTTTTAACTAAACTTCACTTAGTGTTAATTTAATGGACCTGACACATTAGATTTGTGTTCGTGTGTAGCCGGAGGCTTAATACCATCTAAATCGTATTTAATTCCTGCAAATCCAAAAGCAGTCTGCAGACCGTACTATCAGATACTGGCTACTAATAAGGATATTTTTTGGGCAGAGAGATTTTTCTGCCAACCCTTCGATGAATCGATGATATTAACGTCACACCTTAATTTAAACCAACCTCCCATCATGACTCATGTCCTGTCAATTAATTTCCCACACTTAAATCGATTGTCTCTTCAGCACCTTCTCTCCAATTTATACCTGAAACTTGTTTACAGGATTCGCTGCTTCCATTGAAACAAGCATACGATACCAAGTTGTATGTTGCAGTCATCAAAAGTTATGTTGGAGAAAAGATTTAGAATAACAGCTTATAATTAGCAGAAGGTAATGATAAAGCTACACCAACGTTAGGTTTGTTGGGCAACAGGTAATTGTCTCAATTTGTTGTTAAACCCATTGAATGGGCTGCCCATTTTATCAGTCTTTCATCTCTACAGATACCCATTTTATTCTATCTGCATGTACTGCAGTTTCAATAAATTTGAAATTGTGTTATAAAATTGAGAGAGTTTTCATTTGAATTTACTTTCATCATATATTTGTGCAGCTGCATTACTCTTCCAAATACACAGAGAAAAGGGTTCATCATATAACGGTAGATATTCATGCATGCATGATATTGAGTTGGATATAGTGTGTTTTGCTTGGAAAATAGGTGAACATAGAATAGATTTTTCTGTTACAATTCAGTGTTGTGCTATTAACAGACATGTTAAGACCAAATAATGGGTAGACATAATGTGTAAATACGTGTGCTAGCTGTACATTTCTATGGTACTGTATTATGAGTCTCGTTGTTCTTTGTGTTTTGTGCCATGTTTCTAACAATGGGTTATATTTAGGATTACAGCAGAGTCTTTGGGGGACGCCCACTTCTTTCAATTTCTTAAGGCCATGACGAGCTCAAGGAAGAAGATATTTAAGGAGGCTCGACAGTGCAGAAGAGAAGAAGCTGCTCCAAAGCCCAGAGGAAGGAGAAGTGGAACTATTAAGCAAAATGTCATCAATGATGATCACAGTCTCTCTCTAGAAGATATGACAATGAGCAATTACATCAAGGCAGTGATGAATGAAATGAAGTGTTGGGATCAGATGCCTGCATGTTCCAGCCCTCTGCTTGAGCCCATTTCTGTTTCTGTGGACAATATTAGCAATATGCCCAGTTTATTCTTATCTGGCAATGAATTGTCCAATCCCCATAACAATCAGACCACCAATAGTGACCCCACTATTAAATGTTATGCACTCTCCCCATTCTATTCATCAAGCACACTAGAATCTAAAAACATATCTCATGAGCCTTCCCTCAACAAAACCATCAATTTAGCTCTATATTCTCTACCCTCTACAATAACATTGCCAGACCCAGTTGTAAAGGGCTGTCCTTTTCAATTCATAGAAAATCTTGACTATGGACCTTCAGTGAATCCATTGACCCCCAACACTGATCATGAAAACCAAAAGGCTATGGTCATTTGTGACTTAGTTTCAGGCTTCCTTACTACTGACAACTCATTCATTTCCTCATCTGCTGTGTGCACTCCTAACTGTAACAACACCAGGCATGTACTTCATATATAGTATACAGTTCATCAAACCCATTGGGCACCAACAAGGAACATGAAATTCATAAAGCTGGAGGTTGTTACTTCAAGGGTTCAGGGTTACTGGAGGAGATAATTTGTGGGTATATTTAGGTATATATTTCAAACTTATATACCTATGGTTAGAACATTTAACCTTTTCTGAGAGGCCTGACATGCATGCTAAATCCTGCTTTTGTATTTAGAAGGTAAGGACCAGTTTTGCCTGATATACTGCAGCTTAGCACCATGAATTTTTGAAGGACAAATGGTCTAAAGCACATGTTGGGTGTAAAAGAATCAGATAAATCTAGTGAATTATTTTAAGATAAATTATTGTGAAGTGTGATTATTTTATACTGTGATTACGTATACAGTTGAGCTTGTTTTGTAATGAAAATGAAGAAAACCTACTAGTTCACTGGCTCGTTATAAAATGAGTTTTTCAAATACCTATAATATTCATCAGTGACTTAAAACAAAGTTCATGCGAACTAAGAACATTGAACTGAACTAAACAATCTGGAACTAAATTGATCCGGGAATTCACATGTAAATTATTGTGGTAAGCTTTATGTGAATGACTTTTTTTAATGGTTAAAATTGCATATTAAGTGTTCATTCTTCATATGTTTCAGATCATTTTTATTAGAATGTCTTACACATACTAAATAGTTTATGGGTGACATATTTTTATATAAATTTGATAAGTGCAATTATAGATTTTCTATCTCTAGACTTTTAAATTTTGAAGTTCAAAATATTGTTTTCAAATTATTTAAATAGTTATTGGGAGTCCACGTAGTACATAATTTTATAATTTATGATAATTATGGTTGTATTTCAAATCGCACATTCTATTTATTTAAAAATTATGAACAAAAATGTAAGAATATGAGAAGAACAAATAAATCAAAAGGCTTAAAGGAGAAATAATTTCCATTTGTTTGCTTGTGACATCATCTAGGTCCATTGGATATTATTTGTTGTTCTAGATTTTCATTCATCAATGTCGAATTGATCCACTTAAGATCTAAGTAGAATTTGTTATTAATAATTTAACATGTCTAAAAACACTTAGAAGCATTGTCAATCCTTACAACAATACGAATTATTACAAATTCAGGCCAGCAAATTTTGAAAATCCATTTTTAGTGGGTTTAGATTCACAAGCTATGGTTTGGGTTCACATATATTCAAATGTAAGATCATAGTCTAAACAAGCCTTAAAATTTAAGTATTTAGGTAAATCAAAATTTGACATTTTGTTGACAAGTTTCCATCATTTTGATTCTTTTGCATTAAATTCATTAATTTTTTATTTTTAAGTTAAAGCATTTTTATTTATCTATATTAACTGTACATTTTTATTCATCTAACTTAATTGTGATAAAATTAATTTTAAATTATTTGATTATTCTTGATATTCATGTGAGTGATTAGTTTTGTTTATATTTGGTTAATTAAAGTTTTAGATTTGATTCTTTTCATTATAGATTTAATTCTCTTTAAATCAAGTTGGAATCCACCTCTTATTTGCATCATTGATTTATTTGGTTTTGGGTCTTTATTCTATGACATCTTTTCTATTGCAATCTACCAACCCTTGTTTGTACTTAGATGCACCTTTTATCATTTATTCTTACACTCCATTATATTTAGCTTATATGTATTCCTCTATATTATATTTAATACAGACAATTAATCTCAATATTCATGATTCACTCATGATTTCATCATATAGATGGTATTATATTGTTTATGGAGGTTTTATTTCATCATATATGTACCTTTTACTTCTTAATTTATTTAATTATTTTGTTTCCTTCTCTTCATGGATAATCTCACTTCACTTACCCACAAGTCTTGTTGATGTGGTAAAATTTTATATCAACTTAGTGAGCATGACAACTTGTGCTTTCGCACTCATGCCCCTTTTTGCTCTTTTGCAAAGTGGGAACCCCCTCTTTTTGGCTTTGGGTGTCTGGTTCTCCCCCCCCCCTCCCCCTCCCTCTTTTTTTTTTCTTCTTTCCTTTTTCCTTTTTTCTTCTTTTTTTTCCTTGCTCTATTTTCGAAGGTTGGGCATTAGGCTTCCCAAGAAGGGTATACCTTCCATGTTGGGCCCGACCCTCAATTTCTCCTTGTTGCTTGTCGGTTGTCGCTTGCTTGGCTTTTGTCAAGCATCGTGTGTTAGGTTTTTCGCTTACTTAAACTATCTATTGATGGGGTATCATGGTGGAACCTTGTTTGGTGTGCATGTCCCATCAATCTTGTTAGGCACAAAAAACAAGAATTTGAATTAAATGGTTGCAAATTGTTGGAAGTTAATGCTACCAACCCACACATTGGCACGTCATTAATGAAGGTAATTAAATGGGTATTAAAAAAATACTTCATTTATTTTACATTCACCCCTTAAACAAACATAATTTTTCCAAGGAGCTTTGGAAGTTTCCACCATTGTTTTGAGAAAGATTGACTTGTGTCTAAGCACGAGGGTGTATGTGTGTTCAGAGTTGCGTGACTAGTTTTCATTCTCAACATGTTTCTCTTGTCGCTTTCTTACTTGTGTGCTCGTGTGTTGCATTCTCCTAGCTCGACTTGTCCTTCTTCCTCCTAGGTTCCGCTCATATTGTCCGAGTTGGTTAATTTTTTATCCTTTAACTTGTAAATTTCTTTACCTAATTGGCTTGCCTAGCATGGGTGTGTATTTTGGGTTTTGGGTTTGTTGGTTTGTTGCTTGGATTTAGTTTTTGTGTTTTTGCTTCTTGGTTCTCGGTCTGGTTTTGGCATTCCCCTGTACTTTCTTTTCTTTTTATCTTTCCCTATTTTGTTTGTTTTCCCTCGTCATTTTTCTTGGCTCTTTTTGCTTGCCAGATCCTGTCTTGTTGGCACGTCAATCAATGGTGTTTATGTTGTCATTGTCAGGCATCCAACCTTTGGTTTCCTTATAATTTTTCCTTGGTTGTTTCAATGGTTTGATTTTTGATAACTATCAAACTTCACTATTCCCTCTCTTACTCCCTACCCAAAGTCATTTACTTGAGTAGGAGGTAGTTTATTATCTAGAAATTTGCACCACTGTTAGACGATGTTCAACACCTTGAGTGTAACATAGGAAGACCTCTAAAGATGTGGGTTTCTTGTAAACAGAGGTCAACCTTCGAAGAAGGCTAGCTTCCTATGGTGTCACCTAACTATTGACTTTGTAAGGAAAAGGGAGAAGGAAAATGCATAAAAATGAAAATTAAGTCCTATGGTGATGCACCAAATTGACAAGAGCAATGAGATACTTAGGGTACACTTGAATACCGATGATGGATATGGGACTACACAACAAGTTTCTGTAGATTATGCATAAGTATTTCACAAACAGGTTTGACATGCACATGCGTAAAAGTAGATTTTCACAAGATTAAAAGCTCATGTGCAATTAAGTAAACACAGTTTGTAACCTACATAATACTACTTTTGCAAAGAAAGGAATGCTAACATGAGATAAAGCTATAAGGAAAAGAAATATTTCACGAAGTAGCTTGATCAATCACCTGAAAATGCACAATATTTTGCAAGAACCAGAAGGAAAATTGAACCATCAATGGTAACCAAGGTAAATTCTATATATCATGCTCCAAACAAGTTACAAAATTTTGCTAATCTAAGAGAGGACAGCAAAAGTCACAACTTCAAAAAAGCATAAGAACTCCTTTTACAAAGAGGCAAAAATGCCATATATACTAAAAGTTTCGGCCCCTATCCTAGGGCTTACAAAAATATCAAGCCTCGAGAAGATCTACCCTTAGATATTTTTGAATCAAGTTACATCTGCATTCAATGTGTATCCTCACTATCCACTCTTGAATCTCCTTTACCAACCAACATCCCAGCTATCCCTGTGACTCATGGCCTCTCTGCACCCCTCCTATTTTGGACCCTTCCACAAGTTGACCTTCTTCTGCAAGTGGCCTCAGACTTCCCTTGAACTGAATTTGCATGTCCTCATCGTCCATTGAAGCAAAGTGGATCCACTTCATTT
>VDFB02353493.1:250928661-250953313 GCA_007258455.2 Sequoia sempervirens
TCCCAAGAAGGGTATACCTTCCATGTTGGGCTCGACCCTCAATTTCTCCTTGTTGCTTGTCAGTTTACCTTACTTGGCTTTCGTTAGGCATCATGTGTTATTTTTTTGCTTACTTAAACTATCTGTTGATGGGGTATGGTGGTGGAACCTTGTTTGGTGCGCATGTCCCATCAATCTTGTTAGGCACAAAAAACAAGAATTTGAATTAAATGGTTGCAAATGTTGTTGGAAGTTAATGCTACCAACCCATGCATTGGCACATCATTAATGAAGGTGATTAAAGGGGTATTAACAAAATAATTCATTTATTTTACATTCACCCCTTAAACAAACATAATTTTTTCAAGGAGCTTTAGAACTTTCCACCATTGTTTTGAGAAAGATCGACTTGTGTCTAAGTGCAAGGGTGTATGTGTGTTCGGAGTTGCATGATTGGTTTTCATTCTCAACGTGTTTCTCTTGTCGCTTTCCTGCTTGTGTGCTCGTGTGTTGCATTCTCCTAGCTTGACTTGTCCTTCTTCCTCCTAGGTTCCACTCATATTATCTGAGTTGGTTAATTTTTTATCCTTTAACTTGTAAATTTCTTTACCTAATTGGCTTTCCTAGCATGGGTGTGTATTTTGGGTTTTGGGTTTGTTGGTTTGTTGCTTGGATTTAGTTTTTGTGTTTTTTCTTCTTGGTTCTTGGTCTAGTTTTGGAATTCCTCTATACTTTCTTTTATTTTTCGTCTTTCCCCATTTTGTTTGTTTTCCCTCATCATTTTTCTTGGCTCTTTTTGCTTGCCAGATCCTATGTCTTGTTGGAATGTCGATCAATGGTGTTTATGTTGTCATCATCAGGCATCCAACCTTTTGTTTCCTTATAATTTTTCCTTGGTCGTTTCATTGGTTTAATTTAAGATAACTATCGAACTTTAGGATTCACTATTCCCTCTTACTCCCTACCCAAGTCATTTGCATAAGGTAGGAGGTAGCTTTGATCGCCAACCCCTAATCACACCTTAGAGGAAAACTTAAACGCTTTCAAATTTTCACCTTCGTGGATATCCTTTAATGCATTCCTTATAGAGGTGGAAGCGGTTAGGGGTATGCCCAACCTCTAATATTTGACAAAAAAATTAAATGATAGGTTAAGGTATTTAATTCTCTAAAATTCACCTTCCCCACACAAGTGTATGAGTTCCTTAGGTTCTGACTTAGATTCTTGCTTTAGCACTTCAAATAATGAAAAGACATTTTTTATTTCGAGTTTTGCACTTCGCTACTTTCCTTTGTTGCTTTCTCAAAACCTTTGCAAGGGGGTAAGGGGAAAGCCCGATCCCCAACCAACAATTTTACATTTTTTCTTAGCTAATTTGATAAATCAGACTTCAGACTTCAAAGATCCTTCTTGTTTGTTGTTGATAGAGGTTCAAAGGTTATAGAGGATTCTTGAACTCCAATCCTTGATCTTGTATGTACCATTACACTTAGCTAAAATATTGGTCTTCATTTTATTCTTTCATATTTTGGATGTTGAGGATCTCCTTTGTTCGTTTCCTTATAGAGGTAAGAGGTATGACAAAACCCCAACCTCCGATGTCTTCCATTGTGAAGGATTATTTTCATCATGAAATTGATTAAGTAATCCTTCATTAAATTCCTTTTCAAATGAATCAAGTTGAAACAACAAAATGTGAATTGGGCCTCAAGCATCAGGACTTTATTTTAAGTAATACTTAAATAAAACATGAAAGTGAAAGATGAAACCCCGCAACCCAATCTTTCAAACCATTTTAGACTTCGCGAGTTGAGAATGTCATTTACATAGTACTGATAATAATAACGAAAGGGGCAAAGGGGATCCTCGGTCCTCAACACCCGATCAAGCACTATTATCCCTTGGGAGAGTTATCATTGAAAAGTAAAGGATACATGATTCCCCCAATATCTGATGCCTGATAAGAGAGATATTCAATAGAGTAAATTCATTTCATAGGTATCAGGTATAGGGGATCCCTGATACCCAAACATGTTAATGACGAAAAGATGAAAGCTTAAGTGTATATGCTAATAGTAAAG
Organism: Sequoia sempervirens; assembly: GCA_007258455.2. NCBI lineage: Eukaryota > Viridiplantae > Streptophyta > Pinopsida > Cupressales > Cupressaceae > Sequoia > Sequoia sempervirens. The sequence goes on from VDFB02353493.1 coordinate 250,930,722, forward strand.
GGTAAGAGGTAAGCCCGAAGGCCGATCCCAAAAACTTCTATGTAATTCCTACTTGACAAATTATAACTTTGAGATTAGAGTATATATGGCCTAACATGGTTTGTCTTGTAGGCTTTCTCTTCTTGACATATGAAAATTGTTGATACATGGTATGGATATTTACAAGAGATATGCCTCTAAAGGATTCCAAGAAAATGGCACAAGATGCATAATTTGATGCGAGGAGAGGTTACACAAGAGGGTGTGGACAACATGGTGAACAAGAAGGTGAAGCTCTAATCTCTTCAAGAGGAGTTGGAGTCTTTTGTAGAAATATAATAGAAAATTGAAAAGGCCACTTTTGATCATAAGATTAAGTCCCAGTTCCACAACGGGCTTTCCATGGAAAGAATGAATTAGATTGTTCCAACATAATCCGCTCACTTTGCCAAATAACTAAGATAATTGGAGATCGTTGCTGATGTAGAACCATGTTTTAGATGAGCAATGTTACCAATGTTGAAAATGAAGTGTTTTCCTAGTATATCGCTCAAGTAGAAGATGTCCAATGATGTGCATGGTGACTACCTCTGAAATAAAAGTACATATAATGTGCCTAGGTTTAATGGCATTAGGAGTGTTTGAAATTGCCACTTACTTTAGTCTACTTAAATTAGTTGTTATTTTCATGCTTTTCTAAGTTAGAAAAAGACTCAATTATAACTAGGCCACCTAGTTCAGTTTTATTAGTTTTAATGTTTTAAATTCAAATTTTATTTCAAGTTAAAGACTAAAGGGCTGGAGTTAGTTCCAGTTGTCTTTTATTTAGATCCACAATTAGGGGACTTAATTTTCTATAAATGTTTAATTTTGGATCATTCAAAAGGTCTAAGTTCTTATGTAATTTTTACAACTACAAACAATACAATCTTTGTGTGGAGTTTACTTGCTAACTTTTGAGAATAAAGATTTCATTTATTTTTCTAAGGATTATGCTTGTATTGCATGTATTTGGATTTAGCACCAAGGTGATGATATGAGCATTTTTTTTTAATTACAATTACTAAACTGATGAGATCTAGTTTAAATATGTGGAATTAAGTAGGATTTTATCCCAAATATGTGCGTGATTGATGGCATTCTGGTTGAATGAAATTAAAAAAAATTATGTGTGTATGCTTCCTTCAAAGATTGCACTCCATTTATTGTGAATGTGTAATACTATTTCTATTAATGGTTGTTTTGAAAGATCTTGTTTAAACCTATTAGCGTAATTGATTGGATGCTTGGTATCATTCTCTGATTAGAATAGATTTATATTATTCCTTGTTACCCTACTTCTTTTTTCACTTTATTTTATAAATGATTCACACTTTGTATTGAAAGAGGGATAAAAATGACTCGTTAATATAATATTTTCTTAAATACAATTTGTTGTTCTGAGTTATTGAGATTATCTTTGCAATTTCATATAAATTTCTAGTTATCTAAATTCCAGATCCCTCATGGAGTTACATTGATCTTCCAACTGTGTTATCCACATAGTTAAGACCTAACATAAAAGGAAGATTGGAGTAGTTCCTACTGCTTTTCGAGACAAGCAATAAACCCTTATTGACTAGTACATTGTAAGTGATTAAAACCACCCTCAACAAAATTGACACTAGGAGGGCCTACGTTAGAAAAACTCAAAAAAAAATTGGTCATTTTCTATAGAAAGTGTATACATCTAATTTTAATCGCTCCCATACGATCAATTTCATCTCTTTATTCGTCCATTCTGTCCATATTAATTTATTTAATTAATATTGCACTTTCTATCCAAGGTCCTTAAAGTATTTAATTTAACAATTAAATGCTTTACCTTACATATTTTTTTCCTCTCTAAATTAAATAAATATATCAATTCTATTTAATTTAGTCATTTGACCTTTTGAATAAAATCAATTTCTTAAATTTTCCTTTTTCTCTTTGTCACATCCTCCCATATAGACACATAAAATGTACCCCATTGGACATTGTGTATCTAATCCCTACCACACATCGCCACCTTCTAAATTCACATCCTTCACTTAACTATTCAAATAATTCCCTATCTAATTAAATTATCAATATTCCTTCTTTAATTCAAACCAGCTTATCTAATTAAGTCACATCTCTATAATTAAATTAATCATCTTGATCTAATCATCCCATTTAATTAAATAATTAATTTTATTTTGGATTAAATCTCTAAAGTCACCCATTAAATTAAAACCTTATTTAGTTTAATCTACCATCATCTCTTTTAATTAAATAAATTAAAATCTTTATTTAATTAATCTCTTATCACATTCCTTTCATATTTGATTTAAATAAATCCACAAATCTAAGTCAAATTTGTCACATCATCTAATCTCTCATTAAATTAATTAAACTTTGATTAATTTAATCTCCTATCATGTCCCATACTCTAGCTTTTACCACTTGCACATGAAAATAGATTTAATTGATTTATTAAATCTCTATTTTCCTCAACAAGGCATCTTTTTGAATATTCTCCAAGTTTGAATTAAAAAATCCAAGTTGACATGTACACCAAATAAGCAATAATTTATCTTATATGTCCTTTTTCTTTGAGCCAAGTGGCATTCGATGCATCTTCTTTCCCTCTTACATGTCATTTCAACAATTTCAAAATTCAAATATATGCATTTATTGACACAATCTTCAAAACTTGCACATCCTCCATCCACTCATAGGTTGGACAAGTGGTATATTTTCATTGGATGAATGTTAGTCCCACATTGCTCTATTTTGGACATTCATCCTTCAATATCATCTATAAATAAGAGGCTCCATTCCTCATTTTATCATCCACAAATTATGCAAAGTTACCATGCTCAAATATTTAGCCATCTCCATCCAATATCATTGAATCATAGCTAGGTTATGCAGGTTTTTCCATTGAAGCACTCATCAAGCATCAAAGTGGATCACTATCAACATTCATCGTCATACATCAATTTGCACTGTAGAATTAGAAAGGCCAATTTTCACATCAAATTGGCACCACCTTCCATGGGATCATGAGTTTGCTAGTTTAATTAGGATTCAATCTCATTTGTTGTTTCATTGTGTTCTTTCATTGTTTTTCCTTTAATTTGAACTCTTTGTGAATGGGATTTTGGGAAACCTGTTCTCTCGCTGCAGTCCCTTAACTAATATGTTTGTTCTTATTATTTTGCGTGTATTGGGATTGGGGTTTACAATGCACTCCATAATCACTTTCTAGTTTCCTACATTTTCCACTTGCTTCTAATCTTCTATTAATTATCCTAATTATGTGTTTGCACAACCTTAATCAAGGTCATTAGCCACACTTAGCATCCCTTTTTAGTCAACCTTTCCATTTTCCTTTCTTGGCATTGACCCTCTTTCCCATGTGAATTTTTAATTCACATTTATTCATCCTAGCTCTCTCTCTCCTCCCCATGTGAAATTTTAGTCAACCTTTCCATTTTATCCTTTCAAAGCTTACCTTATCCCCATGCAACTTCTAGAACATTTGACTTGTCACATCAAGTCACATGTGGACAAGTACTTCCCTTTTTTGAACCTTGTCTTGTCCATGGGATTCTTCCAAGCATGTGAATTTTTAATTCACATTTTTTCACCAAAGATTCTTCTCATCCCCCAATGTACTTCCACGGTACATGTCCTTCTTACACATCATGTACCTCCCTTCCACCTCACTTCCACATCATCTTATCCTTGGCCATCTCACATTCCATACATGTCGGATGTGAGGGCTTGTGAGTCTTCAACTACCCATAGCCCCCATCTTGACCTTGTACCAATTCTCAACTTGAATTCTCTGAGAATTTAAATTCTCTAAAATTTCCTCTCTAAGGGAAAAAAAAAACACTTAGTCATTTTGAAACCTTATGCTGTCATTTTGTGCACTCATTTTACAAGCATTTTATTTCATCTAGCCATCCATTTTAGCCATTTGCATTTGCATCCCACCATATAGTTAATCTTGCATTTAGCTACATCAATAGCCATCTAAGGAGCATACAAAGTAATCAAAATCAAGGGCCAACCAAGGAATTTCAGATGCAAAGAGAAGGTATAATCATTTGCAATCTTCTTTCATTTTATCTCTTTATATTAACAATTCCTTAGGCTAATCTTGAGGTGTTTCTTTGTGTTTTTCCATTGCATTTTAGTTGTTTTTGCACATTTAGAATAGGTAAAACTCGAGGATATCACATAAAGATACAGAAGGATTCTCAAGTCTTCTCATAATAAAGAGGATCTAAAAGAATTAGTGCAGCATAAGAAAACTAGGAGTGACAAGGGAAAATTCAGAGGTGAAACTTTCAAATCTATAGTTCCACCCTTTAACCTAGATTCACCATCCTCACCTATAATTCCAAGAATACCCTAGATCATAACCATTGTTGCCCCTCTGCTAGCTCAAATGGCATATTTCATTGTAAATGAAAGTTCCCCCTTGGACATGTAAGGGGCCTTACACAAGTTTCCTAAGAACTGTGAAATTTTTTGTTCTAAATTTATATATGGTGATGACAAGACAACTAAAGATCACATTAAAAAGTTTAAATAAATTTGCAACAAAGCACAAATTTCTAATCAAGACGTGTTATGCAGATTGTTTCCTTATTCACTAGGAGAATTTTCCTACAACTAGCATTTGAACCTCCCTAGGGGAGAACTCACACATGGCAAGATTTAGAAGACATGTTCCTCAACTAATTCAAAGTATATACAGACCCCACCATCTTGTACCATTGATTTTTCACCTGTAGAAAAGAGCCAAATGAACCTATCAATATATATAACACAAGATTCCATAGATTGTACAATAGGTTAGAAGACCCATACAACATACTAGATTTAGCAGCTGTGCAAACATACCTTAGGTCCATAGATAACTTCACTAGCCTATTTTTTAGGAGGTTACCTCAAGCTAATAGGAACACATTGGACCAAATTTATAATGAAGCAGTTACTATCTCCCAACAAATGGACTCACAAGCAGGAAACATTTCAAGATATTTGTGATCCCTTGGTCTTCTAGGGCCAAATGTCTTCTATAAATAATGTATTAACAAACCATACACCGTTGATGAACCCTATTCCAAGGATTACAAATGCATCCTAGAATTTGTTGTCATATCAACCCCCCATCCAACAAACCCTTACCTCACCTACACTTACTTACCTAGGGTATGGATAGGAATTCAACATTACACATATCAAAAGATAGCCAAATAAACCATACTTTGAACAATCTGTGTCATCACTAGGGCATAATCAGAATACCTAATTGGCTTCTAAGATGGAAGCCATGAAAGAGATGCTTTCTCAAGTGACAAATGAATTAATGTGTCTAAAATTCAATTTCCTCCCCAAGCAGGGAACAATCATAATCAAAATACTAGACAAGGTTTCAATCACAACTAAGGAAATAATCAGGACCATGAAGGTTTTCAAAATAAAGAAACCCTCGAGAGAGGTAACCAAACTTGGAATACAACGCCTAACAATGGAGGGGTTCCCAATCCCTTAGATGGTGCCAACATCGTAGATTCTGTAAAAAAATATGGGTTGTAGGTTTCATGAGACATATGACCATACTGAAGGTAGTTGCCTAAACATGCAGAGAATGCCTTCATTGATGTAAGATAATTCCCAAACTTCTACTAGTGGCATGAATTCCATGATGGTAGATTCCTATGAAACTAATGCAGGGAATTCCACTCAAGAAGAGGAGTTCACCTTTCCATTCAAAAATGAAAATGAACTAGAAAGTGTGGATATCCTATCCTTTCACTAGAACATGAACAATTATAATTTGAGGAGTATCTAAAAGAGCCTTTAACTGATGGGATTCCACAAAGTTCACATCCAACTCCTTCAGAACCCCATGTAGACAACAATCCTCCCACCCCGAAAGAGCCTTTCATATGGAAAAATAGGAAAAATAACTTCACATCCTATAGAAACCCAAATCTAAACGAGAATAAATACAGTGTCGTGGATGATTTAAAAAATACAAAAGAAAACATATCCATCTACGACATGTTGCAACAATACCCAACCTGAAAGGAAGCATTTTTAAAATCATTGGGAAACTCCACTGAAACTTCTACTATTCCTGTTTAGAATGATAAAGGACTCGTCCTTAACTCTCTTGATGCCATGGCTACTATTTTCAAGGGTAAAACTAGAATTCCCCAATTTTATTGATAGTACATATGTTTCGTAAGAATCTCCACAACTATATGGTAGACTCTGGAGCATCATGTAATATCATACCATACTTAATTTGTAAAAAGCTAGGAGTAACACCTAGAAAAGCTAATAGCGTAGTAGTCCAACTAGATAAAATTAAAGTCAAATTCATAAGGAAAAAAATGTTCACATGTAGTTAGCCTCTTACCCTAGGATTTAGGAATACATTGATATACATGTATTAGACATTCCTTAAATGTATAGAATTCTCCTCAGTAGGGAATGGACTAGAAGCTTAAGAAGGTGGTTCTCAATGGACTTTACCCAACTCTAGTTGCCATGGAATGGCTTAAATAATCAGATCAAAATAGATGTTGAACCTAAGTTGAAACATACTATAACTATGTACAATACCTCCAATGAGGTGGCATTCACAAAATTAGACTTAGGCATATACAAATGAATGACATTATAATGATGTCATTAGCAACTGAGGAACAACCTAAAGTAGACAATCATATTAAGGGATTACAAGATTTTGAAACCTCCAACCATGCTTTTCAAGAATTTTATAGTAGAATGTATGATAACATGACTAATCTTAGAAATTATGCGACATCGCTTGGTATTTCCAGATCATGATGGCCAAAAAGTGGCATATGATGGGTATTTGTAGGGTATGTGGACTAATTTTTTACCCAAAATTGATGAAATGAAAAGGGTTTTTAGAGGAGATTCTCAGCTTTCACCAATATAAATTATGCTTTACTTTGAATTTAATAAATAATTATTATTCATTTTCTATTTGAATTATGACTAAAGTTCTATTGATAAAGCTAGTTTTAAAACATCTATAGCAAAAAGATCACATTTTGAATCCAAAACATGAATCACATTCTCATAAGTTATAGGATTAAAAAAAAAAATGAATTTCATGAAGTTTTGACCAAGTTAAGGTGGTTAGACATAATGAAGCTTTATATTTTTTAAAAGTTGTAATAAAAAATCATAATTAATTATTTACTTGGAAAAAATTACAAAAAATATGCATCACATCTGGACAGAGTCCTCTACTTATATCTAAAATATTATAAAAAATATATTATCATTTTATTGTGTATAGGGTGGTCGCATTGCACACCTACTTCTATTTTTCCTTGAAATTTAAGTACCATCGCATTGAAATTTCAAATTTTACCAAATAGTTTTTAAACGAGCCTAGTATTTTAGAAACTACATTCAATTTCAAATTCTATTCTACATATTTTTGAAATAATATAGATAACTTATTCAAATTTTTACGCCAAGTTGTCTAACTCGATTTTTCTAAAATTTTTGCCACTTAACGCCTGCTTTTTTCCATGATGATCTTGCAAATACCCTTTGTACTTTTTCTACCAAGTTTATATCATATCCATGAGACTGAGCATTCAAAATTCTCTTTCCTAGATTTCCAAGATGCATGAGCAAGGGAAAAACGGGTACATCATTTTAAACCAATAAGTAGTGATTCATAAGCACCCATGACATTAGACAAGAGTTCTAACTCATTGGATTATCTATCTTCAGGAGATGAACACTTACAAATGAAGGAATTCATATGCTCCTATCGAAATTATTTGCTGGAAAAAACATCTTGTTGTCCTTGATAGAGGTTCCTATTAAAAATAGAAGGGAAACAATAGTAGATCCTGAGACTCCCCAGCAAGGGGATGATCTAATAAATATAAAGACACTGCCAACACATGTCCCTAAAAATGAGACAATGTGGAAGCTTAATTTGACGGGTCTAAGAAAAAATAGGGTAATGATGTTGGAGTTGATTTGGTGAACCCCAAAGGGAAGTCATTTCTAGGAGATTTCTACCTAAAGTTTACTTGTACCAACAATTCTATTGAATATGAAGCATTGATCCAAGGATCATTACTTGCTCACTAAAATAAAGTAAAGAATCTATTGGTAGAAGAAGACTCCCAATTGGTGGTTAGATAGGTAAGAAGCCAATACTTGTGCCATGATAAAAGGTTGTCTACTTATTGGAACAGAGTGTGGGATTTTATTGAAACTTTTGAAGCCTTCACTATATAATCCATCTCCAAAAGACAAAATTATATTGTAGATGCCCTTGCTGCTTCAACAAGTTCCTTGGAACCCATGATTGGGTCTTGATTAAAACATTTTTTTGTGGAGATGGTCATGATACCAACTATTCCAGATAACATCACCAACTTCTAGGTATTTGAAGATGATCAACACATTCTCGTGTTCGTCACTAGCTTTGGTATTTTCACTGCCCAAATCATTGATGAGGATGATAGGGATCTAGTTGAAGAGGATGAAGAAGGTATAATAAAATTGAAGACTAACACCATTCCCAAGGGAATGGTTGCCTTATAAGGGATCTTTGATCCCAACAATACATCAAAGGCTAAAAGGATTGCCACAAACACAAAAAGTGGCAAGTTTGATTTCATAACCTAGGAAATGAATCGGATATTAAAAGAGAAGTATCCATTGGACAAGTCTATACTCTAGAAGAAAAGAATGGAATAATTCAATCCTTGAAGGATTCTAGGGAAGTAATTGCTTGGAGCTATGAAGAGTTAAATACATATGACACCACAATCATTTCCCACACCATCCCTTTGACGAAACAAAATAAAACCTTTCAGGCAGAGGCAACATCTAGTCAATGCATTGTTGGAACCTTTAATTTAGAAAGAGGTTCAAAATTTGTTGGGTACTAGGTTTATCCATCTAGTACGACATTTTACCTAGGTTACAAACTTGGTACTGGTATGAAAGAAAAACAGAGAAATCCAATTGTGTGTGGAATTTTGAAACCTCAATAGGGCCTCTGAAATGGACAACTATTCATTTCCATCCCTTGATGAGGTCTTACAAATAGTCAATGGGTCCCCAATGACGTCCTTCTTGGATGGGTACTTAGGATACAACCAAGTGATGGTTAAAGAGGAGGATAGATTGAAGACTTCCTTCACCATCAAGTGGGGAACCTTTACATACAGGAAAATTCCATTTGAGCTAATCAATGCTAGAGCCACTTTCCAAAGGGAAATGGACATAGCTTTAAAGGGTCTCATTAGAAAGTGCATAATTATCTATATGGATGACTTGACAATATTTTCTAAAATAAGAGTTGATCACGTGGAAGATTTGCACAAGATATTGCAATGTTGTAAATATTTCATAATCTCATTGAATCTTAATAAATGTATATTTGGTGTGACAAAAGGGAAGCTTCTCAGCCATGTAATATCAGAAAATGGTATCTCGATAGATCTAGAGAGAATTCAATCCATCATGAATTTGTATCCCCCTAATAGCAAGAAATAACTGTTATCTTCCTTTAGAAAGATAAACTTTGTTAGGAAGTTCATTAGTGGGTTTGTAGAGATAGTTCACCCTTTAAATGTTATGCTTAAGAAGGGTTCCAAAATTAAGTGGATGGTCGAGGCTAAGAAGGCATTTCAAGAGATCAAAGAGGCTATTACTAGTGCACCTATATTAGATAGCCCAGATTATTCCAAGTCATTCCACATTTACACCTTTACTTCGGAACATTCCTGCATGGGTGTTCTCATTCAAAAGGGAACATATTGCGATGAGAGGCCCATTGTCTTTATGAGTGCTCTATTTAAGATTGCAGAGATTAGGTATCTAAATTTGGATAAGAATTTCAATTTAGTCAAGGCCATCAAGAAATTCAAGCATTATATTTTGAGAAGAAAGGTGATTGCAATCATTCTTGATGCAACAATTAAATCAATGTTGATGCAGAATGAACTTGGAGAATGATGTGGAAAATGGATGGCCATCCTTCAGGAATATAACATGGAGATCCAACCTATGAAGTTGGTGAGAGGACAAGGTTTATCAAAGACACTAGTTGGAGCAGATCAACAACTGACATGTCAATAGTACTCCCAACAAGATATATCATCTAATGACTAGTACAAAGATATCATCCAATACTTTTTACAGAATAAGTGTCTAGACAACATGAATGTAACTCAAAGGCGAGCTCTGAAGATCAAACTTCAGGAATATATGATAAAAGCCAGGGTTTTACAAGTAGAAATTATAAAGGCATTTATTTAAAATTCTTGGAGAAGGAAGATGCTACCATAGTATTAAAGAAATTCCATGATAAATTTGGTATGGATCATGGATCTGTTGAAGCAAAAACCCATCAAATATTGTGGGTAGGATATTACTATCCAATCTTCTTTAAGGATGCTTACCAACATGTCAGGGATTTCCACATCTATCAAACGATGGGTAGCAAAGAATGAAACACTTATATGCCTCTACAACCTATACACTACATACACTCTTTCGCCCAATGGGGCTAAGATTTTATTGGGATGATATATCCCCATTCATCTATAGGACATAGATTCATTTTGGTGAAAACTGATTATTTCACAAGGTGGTCAAAAATAATAGCATGCAAGCAAAGCACTACTCCTGGTGTGATCAAATTCTTAGAAGGCCACATAATGACCAAGTTTGGGATGCTTTTCACTATGGTATGTGACAACGACCTTTCTTTTTCTTTAGTTTAGTTGAGCATACAATGGGAATTTGAGCATAAAGTAGTTTTAAAGTACTCATTAAATTATTATATGCAAGGTAATGGGGTGATTGAGTCTAAAAATAAAAACTTAATAAATGTCATCAAGAAACAATTGGACAAAACCAAAAATAATGGCACTCACATCTTAAATTTGTGTTATGGGTTGATAGGAATAGGATTACAAATGCATTAGGGAGGTCAAGCTATCAGTTTTTCTATGGTTTGGAACCTATCTTCCCTATGAATCTCATAATTTTGACACTAAAATTCATGGAAAGTTATTTAGAAATGGATGAAAAAGTTTAGATTAGGTTGCTTAACCTATTAAAACTGGATGAAAAGAGGAACGTTTCCCTTGATCATGTTTCAAAACATTAAGTTGTGGTTAAATGGTGTTTTGACAAAAGATCCAAAATAAAAGCCTTTAGGATTTTAGATCTTGTTCTATTACAAGACAAAGCTAAAGAAAAGAAAGGAAACCATTCAAAGTTTTATAAACTGTGGATAGGCCCCTATCAAGTAGCTGAAATATTGGGAGAAAATGCCTTTAGGATTAGTACCATGATTAGACAACTTGTTCCATTACCTATTAATGAATAATTTCTCAAACATTACTTTGGATCCTAGGGAAGAGCTTGACTCTTTCATGTAAATAAGTTAGGTTTTTTTGTTTCTTGTGTTTTTCCTTTGGTGTGTTTTCTCTTCTCATGTTGTTGTGTTTCTTTTTCTATCTTTTCATTGGTTGTGTGATTTTGAGAGTAAAGGTCCAAGTATCCACCAAGAAACAAGTGATTGGGGTATTTTCATTTTCAAATATTTTCCCTTTTTAGGTTCACAGTACACTAATCTATTATTAAAATTTAGAGTCTTGATTTATCTAGCATATAAGGCCAACTGATCTTGGAATTTAGTTTCTTGGATCTCAACATTTACAAACATTAAAGAATTGGGATTAGAAGAGAAATGAAATATAATCTTTTGCGGGTTCAAGAAAATCAAAGGGGTGTTGTCTTTCTTAGTGACCACTATGGTTCCCAACCCAACACCAGGTGATGGCCTGGGAATTTGCAAAGAGAAAAAATGAAGTAATGCATAAGGATGATTCAAATAACCTCTACCAGGTCTATGGACTCATGGTTGGCAGTAGAGCTAGGTTTGAGGGAATCAAAGGTATCTCTATCAGGGTTATGGATGTCTAGATAGCAATGGAGCTATGCCTAGGTCACACCAACTATAATTCTAAAAAGAGAGAGAGAAAGAATGTTTAATAACGTAGTTGGGAGAAAGGCAAGATTAGATAAATGATCTTAATCCGTTTGTTATTATTTTTCATAGATACTTGTTTTATGAAGGAATAAACCATGTGCACACAATTTTGATTCATGATAATTTATTAAGAAAAGAGAAACTAGATGAGTATTGAGGATACATATTGAATATGTTGTTTAACATTAAATTTGTGTCATCTTTGAAATTAAGCCTATTGAAAATATTTGAGGATGGAAATGCTCTTCGAGCATTTTTTTTCGCTAGTTGCTATTTTTTGTGCCTTTGTAGTCATGCCCCTTTTTTCTCTTTTGCAAAGTGGGGACCCCCTCTTTTTGGATTTGGGTGTTCTAGTTCCCCCCTTCCTTTCTCTTCTTTCCTTTTTCCTTGGCTTTTTTTATTTTTAACTTGCTTTTTTTTTTTGAAGGTTGGTTGTCAGGCTTCCCAGGATGGATATACCTTCCTTCTCAGGCTTGAGCCCCAATTTCTCCTCTTTGCTTCTTCCTCATCACTCCCTTAGCTTTCATCGAGCTTCACGTGTTAGGTTTTTTTCTTAAGCTATCCATTGATAGGATACAATGGTGGTGATGCAGAGCAAGGGTGGAATTATCTCAACCAACACAATTTGACTCAATTCAATCACCTATCAAACCACAAGAACCAATCAAAAGGTGACTTCACACAATATTGCTTGTTTCATCAACTAGGTCTCCAAACTTAGGTTTTCAAGGGAATATTTTAGAGAAGGCCATTTCAAGACTAGAACAATAAATTTTTAGATACCCATTAGGATTGAATTCAACATACCTCATTTGGGGCTATGACTATTTTGGACCAACTTTCTCAAAACTAGTCTGCTACGCCTAAAACAAGGCCAATTAGGCCACTTTTTGAAAGCACCTACAAGGAAATCAAAATCCACATCACAAAAAACTTCACCAATAGTCTTCACCAGTCACATAGGGTCTAGTTTAATAAGTTTTATCATCCACCAATCTCTACAAATTGTTGTCCTACAACTTCTCTACCTTTCCTAAGCCCAACATATGAGGATGTTAGGCTAGAGCTTGGACAAAAACTCTGAAAACTCCATCCCCTAATCCTAAAACCAAAAAAAACATCAAAATAAAACCTAAAGCCTCCATTCCACCGATTTTGGCCAGAAATCAGCAATGGAATGGATAGATATTTACATTTTTAGATTACAAGCCCTTAAAATGAGGGTTTTCAGGTGGCCTGAAAGGAAACCTTTCAAACTCTCTTATTCCACCACAATAATAAATCAAACAACACTCAAATGAAATTATATTCACTATAGCATCCTCTCACATCAATTTTAGATCATGAAACCATTGTATGAGGCTGTACAGGACTAGTAAACTTCATAAAACATAATTTTTTTGCAAAAAACTAAGTATTCTTCTATTATTTTGTCCTCCAAAAGTGTCAAAAATGATTCCTCAATGTGTTTGAGGATATTTTAACATGCTTCAACCAATTTACAATGGCCTCCAACTAAAATTCAATTAGGTGATCATTTAACTTCATCATAATGCAAACTTGACAATGTTGCAAAGCAACTTTTAACAACTTTTGACAAAACTCAACTAATGGACCCTACATGACACCAAAACACTAAAAATGGTCTTCAATTGATATTATTACATCAAATGAGTGACAAAAACACAAAACATAAAACTAGACACCTAAATTCATCAATTTAAGCAACATGACCATGGTGCCCCTGCACCATACACCTAGAGAGGAAAAATTCTTAGGTCCCACCTAAGATCAGCTCCTTAACTAAGGTTACATGCTATTTGATATCATCTTCAGACATCCATGTTGTATCCTCTAGAGGTAAACCATGCCATTTGACAAGATACTCATTGTAAACCTTATGCCTAGTCCTTTTGACCTCTTTAGTGTCAAGAATTATTTCTAGCTTTGATGGTTTAGAAGGAGGGAGATCTTTCACCCATTCTTCATTAGCAACTCCATTAGCTACACCTGAACCTACATCCACAAATCCTTTAAAATGATAGAGACTACTAACATTAAATATAGGGGAGATGACAACTCCAGGAGGGAGTTCTATCTCATAAGCATTAGACCCAAATTTATGGACAATCCTGCAAGGTCCAATTTTCTTCATCAGGAGCTTGGTGTACTTTCCTTTTGGTAGTTTCTCCTTCTTCAAGTGTGCAAGGACCAAATCTCCCACCTTAAAGTGCACATCTCTACTTTTCAATTCAGCATGCCTCTTATATTTCTCAACACTTTTTTGCAAGTTTTCTTTCACTTGATGGTGGATCTCTTTCATTGCTTCTGCAAAAGCTTCACCTTCAACACTTCTCTTCTCCATCCCTATCAGATCTCTAAGCTCAATGACACCTCTTGGCTTCAACCCATTCACCACTTCAAAAGGAATTTTCCCTATGCTTCTATTGGTGGAATCATTGTAAGCATATTCTACCTGAGGAAGGACTAAATCCCATTGTTGCCCATGCTACTTTGTGAGACACCTCAAGAGGTTTCCAAGTGATCTATTGACCACCTCTTTCCGCCCATCCATTTGTGGATGGTAGGCAGTATGGAAATTCAAATTGGTTCCAATCTTTTTCCAAAGTGTCCTCCAAAAGTGGCCAATAAATTTTGAGTCCTTGTCTGAAAAAATGGTTAGTGGAAGACCATGGATTCTCACAATTTCCTTAAAGAATATGCCTTCAATATGGGAAGCATCATTTGTACATTTTCAAGGAATAAAATGGACCATCTTACTGAACCTATCAACCACCACAAACACACTATCATATCCCCTTTGAGTTCTAGGTAGTCCTAAAACAAAATCCATGCTTAAACTTTCCCATGGCCAGTTAGGAATTGGTAAGGGATGATATAGGCCTGCATTAGAAGTAGTTCCTTTGGACCTATGACAAATTTTGCAATTTTCAACAAACTTCGTGACATCTCCTTGCATTCTTGGCCAAAAATAGAACCTTCTTACCTGATCCAATGTTTTGTCAATCCCAAAATGGCTTCCAAGACTTCCACAATGTTTCTCTTTGATCACATTTTGTCTCATAGAGCACTTTGGTATGCATAACTAAGCTCCCTTAAATAAAAAACCATCTTGTAGCAAAAATTCAAATTACTCATCATTGAAATTAGCCTTAAACTGATTACAAACAAAAAATACCTCCTTGAAGTCTTCATCTGCAACATACATGTCCTACAATGCATCCATGCCCACACTTTGAAGTATCTCATGCACTAACCTGACCTCCTACTAAGAGCATAAGTAACCTTATTATCTTGGCCTTTCTTGTGCTTGATGTTGAATGTGTAGCTCTGCAAATATTCAACCCACTTTGCATGTCTATGATTCAATTTATCTTGACTGTTTAGAAATTGTAAGGCATGATTGTCAATGAACACTATGAATTCTTTGGTACCTAAAAGGTAGTTCCTCCACTTCTTAAGAGCCTGCACCATAGCATACAACTCAAGATCATATGATGACTACTTCTTTTTAGCTTCATTAAGCTTTTCACTAAAGAAATACACTAGTTTTCCTTCTTGGGTTAACACTACACCTATTGTAAAACCACTTGCATTAATTTCTATGGTAAAAACCTTATTGAAATCAGGAAAAGAAAGGATTGGTTGTTGTGCCACTCTATTTTTTAGATATTCAAAGCTCTTATATGCCTCATTAGTCCACTGAAATCTCTTTCTTTTGTCTCCCTTAATGGTGTCAATGATAGGTGAACAAATGTGACAAATTCTTAATGAACTTTCTATAGAAACTTGAAAGGCCATGAAAGCTTCTTACCTCTCCTACTAACCTTGGAGTTGGCCAACTGAGTATTGACTCAACCTTTGTGGGATCCATCTTCAATGAACCCTTAGAGATCACAAAACCAAGATAGGTTAGATCTTTTTTCATAAATTCACATTTGTTTAGATTTATCATCAATTTCTCCTCATGTAACCTTTGCAAAACCATATCAAGGTGTCGTAAGTGTTCTTCCTTTTTTTTGTTGAACACAAGTATATCATCTAAATATACAACAACAAATTTACCAATAAAGGGCTTCAACACTTCATTCATAAGTCTCATAAAGGTACTTGGAGCATTTGATAGTCCAAAGGGAATCACCATCCATTCATAAATGCCTTCATTAGTCTTAAATGCAATTTTCCATTCATCCCCTTCCCTTATCCTAATATGATGATACCCACTTTTCAAGTCAATTTTTGAGAAATAGCAAGCACCTCCCATGCAGTCCATTAGATCCTCCATTCTAGAAATTCAGAACCTATATCTAATGGTTATTTTGTTTATAGCCCTAGATTCCATGCATATCATCCAATCTCCATCCTTTTTAGGTGCTAAAACCATTGGGACAACACCAGGGCTCAAAATTTCCCTAATGAGACCTTTATTCAACAATTCTTGAACTTGTTTCCTTATTTCCTCATTTTGTTCAGGGGTCATTTTGTATGCAGCCTTATTTGGAAAACTAGAACCAAGGATCAAATAAATATGGTGATTGACATCTCTCATGGGAGGAAAGGAACTTGGAAATTCATCAACTACAATATCCCAATACTTATTCAACAAGGCTTGAACTTCACTAGGTATGCCTTCCAACTTATTTGCTGCTAAAACAAACTTGGACATAGGTCTGATCACCAATGTAAATCCCTGACCTCCTTCATCCTTCAAAGTCTTCAAAAACTCGTTCTCTCCTACTACCATGATACTAGAACCAAATTGCTTCTCAAACTCCTCATCTTGAAGAGGTTTCAAGGTGTATGAAGTACCATCCTTATCTATCACATAGACATTTTTGTGTCCATCATGCTTGGCCTTTATGTCATGCTGCCAAGGCCTACCTAGCAACAAGTGAAAAACATCCATGGGGATGATGTCACAAAGGATTTTGTCCTTATAACCCCCAATATTGAACTCTACCCATGACTGCTTGCTTACCAAGACTTGTTTACCCTTGTTTAGCCATGACACTTTGTAGGGTGTGGGATGAGGAATTCTTTTCAAATTCAAATTTTCAACCATTTCTAAAGACACCAAGTTATTAGTAGAACTTGAATCTACCACTACTTTGCATACCTTTCTATGTGACTTGCATGTAGTCCTAAATAAGGACTTCCATTGTGGAGGCTCTTTGGTTGTGGGCACCTTGATAAGTGTTCTCCTCATCATCAATGATTCACCAACCTCAGGAGTAGCATGCTGAGATGGTGAAGTAACACTTTTAGCATCCTCTTCATGCACAATTTGAGTCCTACGCTCACCACCATGAGAGCTTAAGGCTTGTTTGTTCAGGCACTTCCAAGCTGGGTGTCCAAGTTGATTGCAACTGTAGCATCTGCCTGAAAAGGTATTGGATCCTCTCCCTTGTCCACCAAACCTTCATCTACTTCCAAATCTTCTTCCTTAGAATTTACCTATGCCACTTGACTCTCCACTTTGTACTTGTTTGTTGCTTGCTTCACCTTGTTGCTTTTGTGACTACCCTCCTACACCAAAGTTACCTTTACCTCTAAAATTTTTCCCCATTCCTCTTCCTTCCTACTCTTTCCTTCTTTTGATTCTTTACTTTTCATTAATTTCCAATTGGAAACACTCCTCAACTATCCTAGGAGTTGTACATAAGGCCAAACCCATCTTGTATATTGAGCCTAAGCCCATTCAAGTATCTTTCCACCTTCTCTACTTCATCTTCTATGTGTCTGGCCCTTATGCTTAATTTATGGAATTCCTCAGTATAGTTCATCACATCTAACTCCCTTTGCTTCAAGTTTTGAAGCTTTCTAAAGGTTTGTATTACATAATTTGTAGGCAAGAATTGAGTCTTCACTTTGGCTACCATCCAGTCACATGAGTTTATCTTTTCCATTCCCTTCTTGACTCTTTCTCCTTGGACATAATTCCACCATGTGAGGGAAATTCCCTTCAATTTAGTTTTTGCAAAATTCACATTCTTATCCTCTTGTACCTCTTCAAATTCAAAAAAGTTATCTAAAACATCAATCCAAGCCAAAACATCCTCACTGTCCATTTTACCACCATACATAGGTACCTCCACTTTCACTTTTGGAATACCATCACCCTTGATAGCCTTTAACATCCTAACCATTCTCATTTCCTTAGGGTCCAATTCCTCTTCTTCATGGACTCCCACTAGAGGGTTCTCACTCTCACCCTCATCCTCCTTGTCACTTTGGTCACCACTAACCATTCCTCTTCTCTGATTCTTCTCCAGGGCTGCTATTATAGAAAGGTTTACTTCTTGAAACTCCTTATAGAGCCTCTCCTTCTAGAGAAACCACTCTTTCAATTCTTTAACCTCTTTGGTTGTTGGATTTTTGTTTGGAGGCATCTTACTTATGTCTAGTCTCATTCACTTTCCCACTTCAAATCAAAACCTAAGCTCTAATACCACTTGATGTAAAGAAAGGGTGGAATTTTCTCAACTAACAAAATTTTTCTCAATTCAATCACCTATCAAACCACAAGAACCAATCAAAAGGTGACTTCACACAATATTGCTTGTTTCATCAACTAGGTCTCCAAACTTAGGTTTTCAAGGGCATTTTTAGAGAAGGTCATTTCAAGACTAGATCAACAACTTTTTAGATACCCATTAGGCTTGAATTCAACATACCTCATTTGGGGCTATGACTATTTTGGACCAAGTTTCTCAAAACTAGTCTGCTATGCTTAAAACAAGGCCAATTAGGCCACTTTTCCAAAGCACCTACAAGGAAATCAAACTCTACAACACAAAAATCTTCACCAACAGTCTTCACTAGTCACATAGGGTCTAAATTAATAGTTTTTATCATCTACCAATCTCTACAAATTGTTGTCCTGCAACTTCTCTACCTTTCCTAAGCCTAACACATGAGGATGTTAGGCTAGGGATTGGACAAAAAGTATACAAACTCCATCCCGTGCTCCTAAATCCAACAAAAACATCAAAATAAAACCTAAATCCTCCATTCCACTAATTTTGGCCAGAAATCAATGGTGGAATGGATAGATATTTACATTTTTAGATTACAAACCCTTAAAATGAGGGTTTCTAGGCAGTCTGAAAAGAAACCTTTCAAACTCTCTTATTCCACCATAAGAATCAATCACACAACACTCAAATGAAATTATATTCACTGTAGTATCCTCTCACATCAATTTTAAATCATGAAACCACTATACGGGGCCATACAAGACTAGTAAACTTTAGAAAACACAATTTTTTTGTAGAAAATAGAGTATTCTTCTATTATTTTGTCCTCCAAAAACATCAAAAACAATGCCTCTATGTTTTTGAGGCTATTTGAACATGTTTCAACCAATTTCCAATGGCCTCTGATTAAAATTCAATTAGGTGATCGTTTAACCTCTTCATAATGCAAACTTGACAATGTTGCAAAACAACTTTTAACAACTTTTGACAAAACACAACTAATGGACCCTGCATGACACTAAAACATTGTAAATGGTCTTCAATTGACCTTATTATATCAAAAGAGTTAAAAAACACAAAACATCAAACTAGACACCTAAATTCATCAATTTAAGCAACATGACCATGGTGCCCCTGACCAGGTGGTGCCTCATTTGGCATGCACATTACATCAATCTTGAAAGGAATAGAAAATAAGAATTTGAATTAAATGGTTGCATTGTTGGAAGATGATGCTACCAACCCACATACTGGCACATCATTAATGAAGGCTGTCAAAGGAGTATTAACAAAATACTTCAGTTATTTTACATTAATCCCTTTAAGCAAACATGATTTTTTCAAGGAGATCTAGAACTATCCACCATTATTTTGGAAAAAATTGACTTGTTTCTAAGCATGATGGTGTGTGTGCATTTAGAATTAACTAATTATTTTTCATTCTCGGCGTGTTTGTCTTGTCACTTTCTTGTTTGCATGCTCATGTGTTGCATTCTCCTGGTTCAACTTGTCCTTCTTCATCTTAGGTGTTGCTCATATTGTCCGATTTGGTTAATTTATGAGCCTTTAACTTATAAATTTCTTTACCTAATTGGCTTGCTTGGCATGGGTGCACATTTTGGGTTTTGGGTTTGTTGGTTTTAGTTTTTTTGTTTTTACTTCTTGGTTCTCGATCTGATTTTGGCATTCCTATGTTCTTTTCTTTTTGTCATTCCCCATTTTGTTTGTTTTCTCTTTCCATTTTTCTTGACTCTTTTTTCCTGCCAGATCGTGTGTCTCATTGGTGCGCCAATTGATGGTGTTTATGACATCATCATCAAGAATCAGACCTTTTTTTTCCCTGTGATTTTCCCTTCATTGTTTCAATGATTTGATTGTTGATAACTATCAGACTTCAGGCTTCATTTTTCCCTCTTACTCCCTACCCAAAGTCACTTGCATAAGGTAGGAGGTAGCTCCAATCACTAACCCCTGATCATGCCTTGGAGGAAACCTTAAATACCTTTGGAATTCGGCCTTCAGCGATATCCTTTAATGCATTCCTTATAAACAAGGAAGTGGTAAGGGGTATGCCCCAACTCTGATATCCAATTGAACATTTAAACAGTAGGTTAAGGCATGTAAGTGTTTAAAAATTTTGTTCCCCACACAAATGTTTGAGTTCCTTGGGTTTTGAATTAGATTCTTGCCTTAGCACTTCAAAGATTGAAAACATGTTTTTTCTTTTAGGTTTCATACTTTGTTGTTTTTCTTTGTTGCTTGCTCAAAATAGTTGCAAGGGGGTTAAGGGAAACCCCAACCCCAACCAGCAATCTTACATTTTTAATTAGCTAATTTGATAAATTGGACCTTGAAGATCCTTCTTTCCTATTGTTGATAGAGGTGCAAAGGGTATAGAGGATTCCCAAACTCGATCCCCAATCTTGTACGTAACACTACACCTAGCCAAAATCCTAGTCTTCATTTTATTCTTTTAGATTTAAGGTGTCAAGAATCTCCTTTGTTCATTTCCTTATAGAGGTAGGAGGTATGACAAAACCCTAACCTCCAATGTCTACCATCACGAAGGGTTGTTTTCATTATGAAATTGATTAAGTAAGCCTTCATTAAGTTACTTTTCAAATGAATCAAGTTAGATACACAAAATTTGAGTCGGGCCTTAGGTGTCGAGACTTTGTTTTAAGTAATACTTATGTAAAACATGAAAGAAAAAGATGAAACCCCACAACTTGATCTCTAAAACCATTTTTGAACTTTGTGAATCAAGAATACCATTTACATAGTGCTAATGACAATAATGAAAGGGGTAAATTGTATCCTTGATCCTTAACACCCAATCAAGCACTAATATCTATTGGGAGAGTTATTGCTGACAAGTAAAGGATACATGATTCCCCTGATGTCCAATGCCCGATAAGAGAAATATTCAACAGAGTAAATCCATTTCATAGGTATCAAGTATAGGAGATCCCTGATCCCTGATATCAGAAGGTTTTAATGATGAAAAGATGAAAGCTTAAGTTTATATATAGATGGTAAAGGGTAAGGGGTAAGCCCAAAGGTTGATCCCTTAAACTTTTGTGTAATTCCTGCTTGAAAAATTATAACTTTGAGATAAGAGTATATATGGCCTAACATGGTTTGTCTTGCAGGTTTTCTCTTCTTGACTATGATGAATTTTTTTGATACATGGTATGCATATTTGTAGGAGATATGCCTTCGAAGGATTCTGAGAAAATGACACAAGACTTACCGAATTTGATGCAAGGAAAGGTTACACAAGAGGGCATGGACAACATGGTGAATAAGAAGGTGAGGCTCTAATCTCTTCAAGAGGAGTTGGAGTCTTTTTCAAAAGTATAGAAATAAATTGAACAAGCCACTTTCAATCATAAGATTAAGTTCCAATTCCACAATTGGCTTGCCATGGAAACAATGAATCAAATCATGCCAACCTAGTCCGATCACTTTGCCAAATAATTGGAGATAAGTGGAGATCATTGCTGATGTTGAACTATGTTTTAGATGAGCAATGTTGTTAATGTTAAAAATGACATGTTTTCCCAGCATGTCACCCAATTAGATCTAATGATGTGCGTGGTGACTACCTGTAAAATAAAAGAACATATCATGCACCTAGGTTTAATGGCATTAGGAGTGTTTGAGATTGCCACTTCATTCTACTTTTAGTTGTTATTTTCATGCTCCTCTACGACCAAATGATCTCAAAGGGCAAAGGACCTTGATTGGATCTCGTGCATATATATTGAGTCTAATCTGAACTACATCCACCAAAAGGCATGTCATGTTAATCACAACATCTAAATTAGCCTATATGACCTACTATTTAATATCTCAAATTTTATCAAAAAATTCCTAAATTTTCTATTAATCATATGCATCGTTCTACCCTTCATATGCATCGCACATGTCAATTATGGTCCCATTTTTCAAATGCATCATTATGTCATTCAATTGTGTCGCACATTGTTAGTTGTGTCACACCA
>VDFB02353493.1:250953413-251070203 GCA_007258455.2 Sequoia sempervirens
GACACTAACCTTCAATAGCAAATAAAAGCTTCCAAATATGATGTGCAACTGAAGTGATGCTACCCGAAACAAAAAATATTTTCCCAAGCTTCAGGATGTCCAGGTTATTGAACAAATGCACCAAACTAAAAAAATTAATGCAAGAGTACCTAGAGCTAAAACTGATCAATGGATCTAGACTGATGAAAAGAGATCTGAAAATACTTCCTGATGCCACTGGAATCATTAAAATTCGATAAATGGTTGCAAAGATACGAGCCTTTGAGTCTAGATTATGGTTTTGTCTTTAATTGGCTATAGAATTTTTTATGAGAAAAATTTCACAGATCTGATTACACCACTAGAAAGTAGAAGAAATTCTCTTTCTGATGGTATCTCCTTTGCTGATTTTCAACACCGTGGGTGAAAGTTGTGATAAAACAAAAAAAAGGCCTATATGAGACACTCAATAGGCTAATGAGGGTCAAAATTTAAGCCCCATGGGCACTAGCACCTAGTCTCCAATATGACCACGATAGAAAAAGTGGCAAAAAAAAGCGCTCTCCTCCTAGGAGCAGTGGCGGGGCTGAGATCTTGGGCAGAGTGGTGATTTCTGGGTGGCGAGACCTAAGCAATTGTTGCTTCACTCGGATAGAGCGGTCCTCTAGACATGGATAGGACCGAGGTCTTCGGTTGTGAGGGCCTTGATGCCAAAAACTGTGGGAAAGCTGGCTAGCAGGAACCGGTGACAAACTACCGACGTCAACAATAACTCCAATGGTCGGCAGGAGGGAGAACCAATGAACAGAGGTTGGGAAGATTGATCGTCGCTGGAGGAAGCTTAGGAAATATACCAGCAGTAGGAAAGAGCAGGCCAGTCAGTGCTGTGGGGCTAATGACAAACAGATGGCGGACCTTCTCTGCCAAATAATTAAAGCAATCGATCGATAGCTTCTGTGTAGACTTGAAATACGAATGGCTGAAAAAAAAAAATTTGAATGATGCAAAAAGAAATTCAAAATTAAATTTTGATTATATTTCAAATGCCGACCAAAACAAATTTTATATAGTTCTGCAAAAAATCTTGATACCGATGGTGAAAAAATTATATGCCGATGAAAAATAAATCCTCCATATAAAATGCCAATGAACTATAGTCCGCATAAAATAAAATCAAAACCCAATTTTTTTCAATAAATAGATGTCGAATATTGATTAAAATAGGAGGTTGGCCCAAATTATTTATTTTCTAACTATAGAAATTGCCACCAAATTTATTTTTTTTGCCAAAAAAAAATAGAAAATGCCTTGATTTTTTGAGATAGCAAAATGTCCTATGACTAAAAAAAATTTCCTCAAAGGACAACTGACTGGGATGATTTTTTGTTGCAAATTATGATTGATTTTGCAAACCCTAAAAATACCTTTGATGGCTCCTGAGTTGATGTATCCAATTTTGATGAATGGGCACAAGATCCTAGGGTTTTGAGGCCTTCTAAAGACAATGGCGAGCTCAGAATTGACTCAATCTACTTCAAAAATCAGCTTGGTCCCCGGGGGGAGTCAAGTAGCCTTTTATGGAAACCTTCAACCTACAAAGAATCTCACACACCAACTTTCTTGATCCTAGGTTGACGTTTCACTGGACAAGCTCTGATACCATGTGGAGATTATGGATGCACAGTCCCTGAAGATTCAGAATCTTCAATGGAGGACCCTTTCCAAGAAAGATAATCAACCACACAGAAAGTGTTGCAACTAGGCATGCATAATAGAGATTCTATATTGATGATATGATTGATATGTTACAAATGAACAAGTTGCCTGATTATATAGGCAAGAGAGAAAACCTAAGATGCATGAGATGTTGCCATGTGTCATGATCTAAAAACATGTGACAACATGTGAACCCTATCTAGGAAATTATTAAATGTTGAGATAAGTTCTAGAAGGACAACTCATCTTCTAGAAGGAATCTTATCCCTACAAACAAGGAAGGGAATATTACCCCATTATTAAATGATTTATTAAAATGCAACCTAGGACAAGATGATGCATGACCTAATTTAACTTATGCTAGTGCAATAATTAATTAATTACACTAACATCCACATCATTATATTCAATTGTTACTTTAGTGATGTTAGAAAGTTGGTTCAGGTCTTTCGGTGCATCATGAAACATTAAAACCTCTTCCACTTCCACCTCTTCATCTATAGTTGCAACAGGGGCATAATTCCCTAATTTAGTTTCTGAAAATAACACCTTGTTTGTTTTGTTGTTGTACTCAATAATCATAAATTTCATCCTTGGATCACACTCTATAATAATCTGGTTGGGCATTCCTTTCTAAAGTAGCCACATGTGTGAATGTTCCATGGAAATACAACCATTAAGTTCTCTTGTGAACTCTCTACCCGGGATCATTCCATATATATCAGGAATATCAGCTACCTGAATGTTAATCATCTATTGTACCCTTGGGTCTAATGCAACTTGCATGGGAATTCTATTCAACTCTCCAACCACACTCGCCTCTTTCTTATCCAATTGAGTGACCTTTCATTTGGATGGAGTGGGAGTGATGCCTAATGCTTTACACACTACCAAGGGAATAACATTCGTATAAGTGCCTAAATCTAACAAACAATTGTGCAAATTCTTTCAAAATAAATGAATAGTCAACAAAAAAGGAGGTGTTTGAGGTCTTCCTTAAAATAAATTCACTAGAGTATTTTCCTAAGAAACTTGAGTCTTATCCTTCTCCTTACCTTTATCTTTAGTTTACACCTAACATTGGTCTTTGGCTAATTTTTTTTCCTTAATCCCTAGTTGGTTGTTGATTTTGGCTCTTTCCTATAATCTCTCTGATCACTAGTTCATTCTCAACCATGTTGAAGGTAACCTTCTTTTCAATTATATCTTGTGAAATATTAGGAGGTGTAGCTCCATTCAAAGATCTAAAAAATGCATTTCTAATTACAGGCACCCTCAATAATTCAAAAGAAAAAAGACCAAATTTTACCTTTATAAGCTCCTTTGCAACATACTCTCCCATTTAATTGACATCAACTTCAAATTGTCTACTCTTGGTAAGATTTGATTGTCCTCCTTTGGTGAAATTAGATTGTCCACCTTTGGTGAGATACTGAGTTGGCACCTTAGAATAGGAATGATTATTGCTTGCATTAGGAACTAGAGGTATGTTGAGGTTGTTCGGTGGGATGGAAGTAGTGAATGGGCCACCAACCTACCTATTTCACAAATTATAGAGTGTGGAATGTTGGTGAAACATATGGACTTCCTCCTTTTGATCTTCTTTATCTCTAGGACCATATTTATCAATAGTATCACCATTCTTGAACAACTAAGATAGTGTCTCTTTATTGCATACATCTTTTTTTTCGGTGCCATCTTCAATGACTCCTCTTCAGGTGTATTATATTCACTTTGAGGAAAAGGGGCTTAGTTCAACACTAGGAATGAATCATATAAATCTAAGGGTACAATCTCACATCCACTTGAATTGTCACTGCTAACAACATTTTGTACTTCCATTTGAAATATTGCAGCAGTGGTTTGAAAATATGGACAGTCAAGGTCAAAATGCTTATTTGTTTGATGAATTCTATACCATCCAACAATACAGCCTTAGCCAGGTATGTTGAATACCCAAGATACTAAGAGGGGGGTGAATCAGTATCTTCTTTAACTTATTGAACAAATACCATCCAATTACTCCAATGCATATAACATTAAAGATAAGAAAGAGAATTAACATATCATGAAAACACACAACACATGAACACCAATATTTTTATGTGGAAAACCCAAAATGGGAAAAACCATAGTGAGGGTTAGCTCACAATATAGTATAACCGGTTATAAAATATTACAAAAGGGTGGCTCACTGCTAGGACTCACTATCCAAAATGGGAGGCTCACTGCCTACAAAAATTACAGTAACAGAATGGCTAACAGCCATAAAATGAACTAATAAGATACACCTAACAAGTGTTGATTCAATTCCTTTGATGCTCAATAAACTGACTTAACACACTTCATCATTTTTGCACACTTCAATACTTCACCCAACACTTCAACAATCTCAAAAAAATCCAATATATATAGCTAGTACATTTGCAAACTCATCAATTAGGTCAACCTAATTAGATGCAACCCTTCTTCACCAAAAATCAACTATCGACTTCAAGCATTTACAAAATCTTTCTGAAGACAATTCAAACGTGAAACACACTACAACATGTTGGCATGGACCTAAGATAGGTCACACAAACATCTGCAATACAAAAATTAATCCATTACAACATTAGGTCAGCCAGAGATAAACCTAATAGAAAAATGCATCAACAAAATAATTCCAGCTCATCATATGAGCACCTATACACGTGAGATTTTGATCATACATGCTTCCAACATCCAAAAACCATTCCAAAAAACTGCAAGCAATGATATTCATCAACGGAGGATTGCGGACCAGAATATCAGAGGATGATAATTGCATACTGGTTCAGAATACTAGATCAAGCAATGACTTAACCTTGTAGTTGCAACTCATATAACATGGTGACATCAATGACAACACAAAACTACAATTCTTCTTCATTCTTCCAACACGGTACACTCCACTTGATGATTTTTCTAGATTGCTAGGTAAATCCAGTGGTGTTGGTACCCCTCCATTATTGGGCCTTATATTCCATTTTTTTTGTATTGGGGCTTGTCTTCTTTCAAAATTATATCCAGAACTTTGTCCTAGATCACGATTATCATGATTGTAATTGGATTGAATACTCCTCTATGAAGCCTACTATTAGTTGTTTTGATTCTGAAAATAAGTGAACTCCATGGTTAGCTTCTTCACTTCTTCAACTAGCTCATCTATTCTCTCCTTTTCTGCTATTTTTTGTGCTGCAACATAATTATGAAGATAAATAGGGTGTGTTACAGAAGAATTTTATTGATAGAAAGGTACCTCAAAATTTTGCAAGTATGATGGCATATTAGATTGTTGAGGATAGGCTGGTGAATTATAATTCTACAAATAACTGGGAATTGGTGGAGTTTGAATCAATGGTGGACCTAGGTGTGGCACTAATGGTAATTGAGGGATTTGATTCATCAGGGGGTTTGGTTAGCCAAAGCTCGATTCAACCAATGAATCTACCCAGGGTCGGTAGTGTGTCCCAATGAAGGTAACACTCTCGTTAAGTGTTGTCCTAGGCCAATTATTTCCTTGAATTCCTCAACATATGCATCCACTAGGGTCCTTGGGGATTGATGTATCTTTTAACTAATGCTTAAGTAAGGTTATCTAGAGAAACACAGTAAATAGCCCTAGCTGATTCATCATCAACAACATATGGAGCTTGCAATTGGGTGTATGCCCTATGAAACCTAATATATTAGGAAGTTGTTCCAAACCCATACCAGATTGCTTGGTTGTAGGAAGACCATAAAGACTTGGTAAATGAACAATGTCTAGTAAAGTTCAAGATTGGAAATTACCATGATGAGGTATTGTGTGATATTATTCTTGTGGATGTTTTTCATATGTTCTTAGGTAGACTGTGGCAGTTTGATCAACAAGCAATACATGATGGACATGTCAACACCTATTCTTTGAAAAAGGATGAAGTTCGTCATAATTTGAAGCCCTTGAAAGAGGTAGACAAAAAGGTATGTAGTAATGCAAGAATTTTTTTGTTTGATGGAAGAAAGTTCCTAGAAGGTATGAGGCATGAGCATATGTTTTTTGCATTGATCCCTAGAAGTGATAAAGAATATACTACTAAGGTACCTGTAGAGGTTTCAGATTTGTTGAATGAGTTTCAAGCTATTATTTTTTATAACGCACCTGAAGGTTTACCTCCAGTAAGAAATATTAGGCATCATATGGACTTGATTCTTGGAGCCAATTTTCCAAATAAGGTAGCTCATCATATGACTCCAACAAAGAGTAAAGAGTTGAAAAAATAAGTGTAAGATTTTTGGCAGAAGGGGTTGATCAGAGAGAGTTTGAGTCCATGTGCAGTACCTACAATACTAGCACCAAAGAAGGATGGGGAATGGTGGATGTGTACAGATTCTAGAGCCATCAACATGATCAACATCAAGTATAGATTTCACTTCCCAAGAATGGATGACATTATGGATTATTTGAGTGGAGCTGAGTACTTCAAAAAGATAGATTTAAAGAGTGGATATCACTAGATTCATATTAGAGAAGGAGATGAATGGAAGAAAACCTTCAAAATTGAGGGATTGTATGAGTGGTTAGTCATGCCTTTTGAGCTAACCAATGCATTAAGCACATTTAAGTGGCTTATGAATGAGGCATTGAAAGAATTTTTAGGAAAATTTGTTATTGTTTATTTTGATGATATTTTTATTTTCAATGAGACATTGGAGGAGCACTTGATGCATATTCAAAGAGTTTTTGAGAAGCTAAGGGAGGAGAAGCCATTGATTAATTTGAAGAAATGTAGTTTTGTGAAGAGAGAGTTGGTGTATCTGGGATTTGTTGTCTCAGCAGAGGGTCTTAAAATAGATCCATAGAAGGTGAGAGATATCATTGAATAGCCTACCCCAAGGAATGTTATAGAGGTAAGATCATTTCATGATCTAGCAAGTTTTTACAGAAAGTTTATTAAGAATTTAAGTAGTATTTGTGCACCTCTAATTGAAGCAATGAGAGGGGTTAGAAAAGAGTTTAAGTGGACTATAGGAGCAGACAAAATTTTTGATATGTTAAAGAAGAAAGTTATAGAGAAACCTATTTTGGCACTTCTAGATTTCAATAAGGTTTTTCAGGTAGATTGTGATGTTGGTGGCATTGCCATAGGAGTTGTTTTTAGTCAAGAAGATAAGCATGTTTCCTATTTTAGTGAGAAGTTAAATGATGCTATGAATAAATATTATGTCTATGATCAAGAGTTTTATGCTATAGTTCAAGCTTTGAAGAAATGGAGACACTATTTGTTTCCAAAAGAATTTGTTTTATATATTGATCACCAAGCTTTGTAATATCTCAATAGTCAAGAAAAGTTAGATCAAAGGAACTTAAAAGGGTTGAGGTTTTTTAGAGTTTTACCTTTGTTTTGATCCATAGGAGTGGAAGGTTAAACAAAGGTGCAAATGCCTTAAGTAGAAGGAAAAATTTATTGATAGAGATGAATATAGAGGTTGTTGGGTTCAATGAATTGAAAATTTTTTATCCCGAAGATCCAGACTTTGTAGAAGCTTGAAAGGCTTGTTTGGAACCTATTAGATTAGATAGGACAAGATGGTTGGATTTCTTAATCTAAGATGGGATGTTTTTTAGAGGAAGCCAATTGTGCATTCCAAAGATTTATATGAGAGAGAATAAAATCAAGGAGAGGTATAATGGAGGATTGGCTGGACATTTCGATCAAGATAAGACCATTTCTCTTGTTAGTGAGAACTATTATTGGCCACAGTTACAACAAGATGTGAAGAAGTTTGTACAAAGTTTTAGAGTATGTCAGATGGTGAAAGGAACAAGTCAAAATACTGAATTGTATCAACCATTACTTGTACCTGAGAGGCCATGGGAAGATATTAGCATGGATTTTGTTCTTGGCTTTCCAAGGACACAGAGAGGGAATGAGTCCATATTTGTGGTGGTGGATAGATTTTAAAAGATGGAACATTTCATTCCATGTCATAAGACCAATGATGTTGTTCATGTTGCATAATTGTTTTTCAGAGAGGTGGTGAGACTACATGGTCTACCAAAGAGTATAGTTTCAGAAAGAGAAGATACCAAATTTTTTGGTTATTTCTGGAGGACGTTATGGAAGAATGTGAAGATAGATTTGGAGTTTAGTTCTACACACCATCCACAGGTTGATGGACAAATAGAGGTGGTGAATAGGAGTTTGGGTAACCTATTGAGATGCTTAGTAGGAGACAAACCCAAGGGATGGGATTTGATTATACCACAATCTAAATTTGCTTACAAAATACTACAACAAATCCTTGTGATTTGCTCCATTATTTGCTTCCACCCACTATTTTAATGTATTTTTTGCCCATTTTTTGAAAACATCAGCACTATTTATCGGGATAGCACCATTTTTGGCATTTTTTACATCAATCAGAACAAGTAGGCGATAAATTAGGTGTTAATTAGTGTTGGTGCACTAGGTTTAGTGCCTAGTTTAGCTCTTGGTTTAGCCTCTGGTTTAGTGTTGGGTTTAGTGTTACATTTAGCATCGAGTTTAGCGCTTGGTTTAGTGTTGGGTTTAGCACCTGGTTTAGAGTTGGGTTTAGCACTGGGTTTAGTGTTAGGTTTAGTTCTAGGTTTAGCATCAGGTTGAGCGTCGAGTTGAGCACTGATTTAGCATCAGATTTAGCACTAGGTTTAGTGCCTAATTGTTTTGATCTAGTAAGGATTAGGGGTTTTAGAGAAAAAAATTCTTCCCCAATATTCACTAGCCTTCAATTTCTTGCCTACATTTCACTTGCATCAAAATATCTCTCAACCCTCAACCCTCAACCTTAAACCCTAAACCCTCAACCCCTATACCAGCTACACTATACATTGGACCCCCAACCCTAATCATTCAACCATATACCCTCAAACATATACCCTAAATGCTCTACCTTCAACCCTTAACCATCAACCCTAAACCTTTAAAACCCAAACCCTAAACCCATAAACCTTCTACCCTCTACCCTCAACCCTAATCCATCAACCATGTACCCTCAACCCAATACCATAAACCATCAACGCTATAGGTCCTCACCTCTAAACCGGCCTCTACCCTCTACCCTCAAGTACCCAATATCCTCTACCCTCTACCCTCAAGTACCCAATATCATCTACCCTCAACCCTCAACCCTTAAACCCTAATCCCTCAACCCCTATACCCTCTACCCTATACATTGGACCCTCAACCCTAATCCTTCAACCATATACCCTAGTCAAACCTATACCCTAAATTCTCTACCCTCAACCCTTAACCATCAACCCTAAACCCTTAAACCCTAAACCCTAAACCCTTAAACCTTCTACCCTCAACCCTAATCCCTCAACCCTATACCCTCAACCCAATACCCTAAACCATCAACCCTATAGGTCCTCATGAACTCTATATACCCTCAATTCTCAACCCTCTACCCTATACATTGGATCCTCAACCCTCATATATCTTTGTCCCTTCCTCCTCTTCTTCCAAAGACCCCATGCAACATGAATCTAGGGACTTGTTTCCATATTTCCTTAATCACAAGGAAAAGAAAAGGAGGATTATGATTCTAGATATTACCAAAATATTTAATATTAAAAGGAAAAATCTAATTAACCTTGAGACTATTAGAAACATCATCCCAAACTTCTCTAGCAAAATTATAACGAAAGAAAATATGACAACATATGATCCATTTTTTCCTCATCAATACAACATGTAATACATCTATTCACAAATAAAATCCCCTTCTATTAAAGGTATCAATAGTTAGGATTTTGTTATGTAAGATAGCCCACCATTTCATAAATTTATTTTATGGTTTATCCTATGATTATAGGTTTGACCCCAATCAAAAGAAGAACCATAATCATCATCAACAATTAGACTTTAAGTTATTCCCACTAAGAATTCTTTTGAAGGATTAGGATTTCAAACACACTCATATTTTCCTAAAAAATAACAAAAGAAAAATCCCCCCAAATATTGCTTCAATTGGTTAATCATCACTTTCATACCATCTTGCCTCCTACTAACTTGCATGCAAAATTCCTTCAATCCAGGCACTATACCATTCTATTAGATATACTCAAATAAATTCTCACCATTCAAACTTATGAGAAGATTATTTTTTGATACTTAAGCGAGTAATGATTATTTATATTCAAACAAAAATACATATTCTATGTATAGTTCGAAGCTTAGAAAAAGCTCTTATCTCTAGCCAGCTAAAAAGAGGTTGCTAATCAAAATTGGGATTGACCCCTAGAAACCTATCCAACCAAAATTTAAAAAATACCACAATCAACCTAGGTAGACACAAAAGCAAAAATTTGAAGCTAAAAAACTTATTCACCCACTTTATCTTGCAGATAATCTCTAAAGCCACCCACCTAGGTAAAGTCTTGCACTAGTTCCATGTGCGACCATCTCCTCAAGAACCCAAGTCCCACCAATTCCTGAGACCTGTGTAGTAGCAATTCATATCCCTTGATGTCCAATAAGAAGGGAAATAGCCTAACCATTGGCCCTGACACATTGAGAAATTCTAGGTCCTTTGGCCTAAGTATTTTGGCTCCCAACTGAGTAGAGGCCACAATCTCATCAAGACCATCAAGAAGCTCTGGCTTCACCAACTTCCTTATTAGTTGCAACACTTCACCTTTTGGAAGTTGGAGATCCAACAATGTTGTAACCAACTGAGAAGAAATATCTAAATCCACTCTATATCTCTCACCCATCCCCAAGAATCCATGGCCTTACACCAATTTCATAGCCCCAAGTGATAAGTAATCACCCTCCAGAAGAATCCTTCGTAATATGAGTTCAAAAATTTCACCCAAAAATGCCATTTGCCTCTTGGAGCTAACCAGGTTGACTGGAGTGTCCATTACTCCACCCACAAAATGATCCATTATCATTAAAATTTTGGCCATCAACCTTAGTCTTTGAAGATTGGTACACAAGTGATAAATCTTTCCAATTGAAAGCTTTCTAAGATCACAATCTAATTGTACAACCACTTTGGATTGAAAGTACCTCCCCTAGTCTTATCACAAGTGCAGGGGCTAGTCATAATTAATGCTTCGCCACTACACCCATAGTTTATACACATTGAAATAAATAGGCTAACATGAATGAAAGTGACTCAAATTAATTAAATTATTCCCAAACATCAAATCTTCTTGGGTGAAAGGGAAAGTAATATTAATTTCCCCTTAAATTTTCATCACTTGTCTCTCCATAAGGTGCACATGGCCCACAACCAACAACCCCACTTGTCCTACCATCGCAACTCCTCCCAACTTTGACCTAAGTGAGGTACACAAGAGAGTGTCTAGGCGTCACTTGTCCTAGACCTAACCTTAATGCATTCATTTGTCATCTCTACACACTACACTGGCATAAAGACCTAGCAGGGCTTTAGAGGGAGCATGCTAGTGCCATGTGGTCAAGCACCAGAAGCTCCCCATACTTAAACTTCATGCTTGGTTGTATGAATTTTTTTACGCTTATAACTCTTTAAAGGCCCAAGAAACACTAGGGAAAACACCTTGG
The DNA here is from genome assembly GCA_007258455.2 of Sequoia sempervirens. Lineage (NCBI taxonomy): Eukaryota > Viridiplantae > Streptophyta > Pinopsida > Cupressales > Cupressaceae > Sequoia > Sequoia sempervirens. Next base: position 250,964,684 of record VDFB02353493.1, read on the forward strand.
CACCATGTGTATACCACCCAATTCTGCCTTAGCCATATGTCAGCTTATCACAGCCCACACGACTAAGTCACAAGCCACAAAACCCAACATGCAGATGATCGCCACATGTCCCTATATTGTTAGGAATATCGTGGCCACCCATGAATGGATTCACCACTTAGGACCACCCACAACACCAGTGAACCCTGAGAGATGAGGGGTATGAGTGCTTCTTGCACACCCCATCTGCACCCAAATTTTCTAGTTTATCCACTTCAGAGTTGGATTACTTATACACGTGGCTAATCACAAAGTGCTCAAGCTTCCCTAATAGTTCAAAAACATGCTCCACTAGCCCTTACAACTTCCAATTTGAAATATTTCCTGCCCTAAGGGAACTCATCACTAAAGAAGAATACCTTTCTTCTTTGACACTACTGAGCCTTAATTCATGGAAAAACTAAAGTCCCTAGATCACTACCTATAATTATACAACATTATTCATCCCATCTAGAAGGGGGGATGCCAATTCCCCTATTGTAGCCCTGCTCAAGTTACAAATTATGCAACCTACTCCCAACCTCCCTGGGTTCCATCTTGATGCCCCGTCAAAATTCAACTTGACCCATAATTGGGCAGGGGGGCTCCAAATTACTTTAGCCCAAAGATCCTACTTTCCCACTAACTCCTTACTATGAAATTTTGGAATCCTAAGACCAAACCATCTCAACCTCAACTTTGCATCCCATTTTGTGAACTCGATTTTTTTAGGATTTAACCTTGCCACTCTGTTATTTTTAATCTCAACTATGTCCACCTCAACCTTGCTTTGAAAGGATAACACATACATCTCCTTTTCCTAAAATACCCTCCTATTTCACTCCTTCCATAACTCCAACACAAAAATAGGACTAATCAACCAAATGTACGAGTACATCACCTTCCTTTTTGGCAGTGACCAAGATTTGAAGAGAGACAAGATGTCATTCAGAAGTGTGTCAACCCAACCCATCTTCATACACAACCACCACCAACATTCTTGAGCAAAGGGACATCCTAACAACAAGTGATTTTCCTTTTCCTCAACTGATTTGCACATCACACAACTTATGAGAAGATTCTTAAAAAAAAAAAAATGTGGAAAATAAAAGACCCTTTCTCTTATCATTCCAAAATTTAACCTTCCTACCATTTCCCACTCTACAAATTATACCTTGCTTCAACACATTTCTTATTTTCAACATATTATTCCAGATAACAGATCCATGGGGAAGAGGAGAGGACAAGAAACAACTTTGGTAATATGGGTGTGTGCAAGAAGTTGTGCCAAAAAGTGGGAGTGTTTTCCCTGATTTTCAGAATTTTTCACATTTGACCTTAAAATTTGAAGCACTTAGAGATGGAATCTTAGAAAAAGTCACTAATCATAAAATGTAGTACTCGAAGTCTAGTTTCCAAATATGTAATTTATTTCAATACCCAGATGATAAAAATTGGTTTTCAATAGGCGTTTCTAAAAACCACTCTTTAAAAGTCACTTTTTTTTTACCATACTATGCACGTTTACGTCATCCATATTTTGAACTAAACAATCATATTTTTCTAAATCCTTTTTGAAAAAGATTCGTAATTCACTGAAGCACGTTTTCAATATTTTTTTGTAATTTTTTGTTGAATATTTTTTTTTTGTTAAATTTTTATTGGCCATATTTGTTGTTTTGAAAAAGCATCATGTACATCACACATAAGATGACCTAAACTTATCATTTTAACTTTTTTTTTTTCAAATTGAAAAGAATTGTCTAAAATACATTTTAGTGCAATTTGTTTTGCAAAAAAATATTTTAATAAAAAGTTATTAAAATACTAAAAAACTATGATAATTCAATTTTATAGACCAATTTCATTAGAAATTAATTGAAAAATAGAAAAAAAAATCAAATTGTAGCAAAATTACATATTTGGAATCTACACTATCTCATCTATAATGGGTTTTAATTTCATAATTTTTTTTTGCAAAATAGGTCTTCAAACATATGTCCAAAGTCACTATTTTCTTATGACATTAACATGACCTTCAAGTTGCAGGTCAAACCAGGTCCAAAGCTTAGGTTTGGGTCCCCAAGCCATTTCTCGAACCAAAAAACAAGCCAAAAACCCGACCAAAAATTCATATTTTAAAAACGGGATCCTATTTCATTAAAAACAATTTTTATGGTTCTATGAAATGGGATCCCATTTTGAAAATTGCAAAACGGAAAGTTTCTAAAATGGAAAGTTTTCAAAAGGATCCCATTTTGAAAACATTCGAAAATGGAAATTTTTCAAAAATGAAAGTTTAAAATGGAAAATTTTCAAAACGGGATCTTGTTTTGAAAATTTTCCAATTTTGGAATATTTTAAAATGGGAACGGGATCCCATTTTGAAAATTTTCCAAAACGGAATTTTTTTAAAACAGGATCCCATTTTTTAAATTTAGGCTCGAGATCTTGAAGCTAAACAGGATCCTGTTTATTAAAAAGAAGGATCTCATTTTTTGCAAGCCAGATTCATTTTTTTGCCTAAGGAAAAAACTTCCATGTTTCGTGTAGTCATCTTCTTGCATTTATTGGTACCTATTTTCCAAGTACTTAGCTTTAAGAATTTGGCTCCAATATTTTTTTATTTCTTAAGAGATTCCAACCAATTTTATACAATATGGATTTATTAAAAAGTTGCACCTTTCTAATTCCAAGACCTCCCTTCCTTTTAGTTTTACCAACCATATCCCAATTCACTATAGCTATCTTAGTTTTTTCTTTAGACCCTATCCACAAAAAAATCTAGATATACTCTATCCTTTCTACCATAAAAGTAGGAATATTGAATAATGAGAGATAGTAAATAGGAATATTCTACAGAGAAGCTTTCAATAACTAATATTTACCCACCATGCTTAATAATTTCCCTTTCCAACTAGCTAACTTATTTTGTATCCTTTCAACAATATTGTTCCAATAAATGTTTGAAAATTTATTAGTGGACAAGTGGAGACCAATATAAGCAACAAGAAAACAAACTTGATTACACCCAAAAATTCCAACAACCTTGTCTTTAAGAGTAGCCTCAATATTGAAGAAATATAAAAACACTCTTATTATAGTTTATAAATTTTCTTGATGCTCTAGCATAGTTATCAAGTAATATTTTTCAATGCTTCCACTATAGAAGTAATGCCAAAAAGAATAACATCATCTACAAACTATTGGTGAGAGGAAGGAGGTAAAGAAGTAACTGTTGGTGTAATTAAATATCTTGTACCTTGTCCTAGGTCATAATTACACCTTAGTTAAGTTTACTTAGGGACCACATAGGAGGTTGTTGGAGAATTTCCACTTTTGGTGGACTTGACATCTCATCACCTCATCATTTCCACCTTTTGTGGACACATCATGTGATTATCTCTCCATCTTTGGTGGAGTGATAAGTCTTCCTAGTTGTCTCATGTCATAAGATTCTGACACTTGTCATAATCTTATGCCCTTCTATGTTCTCACCTTGGCTATATAACCAAGGGGTATCTCATTTGTAATCAATCATAATCATTATCATATTAATGACATTGAATACAGTTTATTCTTGTCATAATTTCTCTCTCTTTCTTGTGCTTTCCATTTGGTCCATAGATCTTGGGTGGCTGCCATAGCCAATTCTAACAGTAACTTTAATCCCCTTTAGAATTTTAATATCAATTGAAACCATTGAAAAATTTATAAGGATCTTTGCCACAATTATAAAAAGATAAGTGGAGATAAGATCCCCTTGTCTCAAACCTCTACCATAAGAGAAAAAAACCTTCAGGTATATCATTAACTAGAACATAGCACTTAGGCATAGTCACACAAGCTTTAATCATATTTAAGATTCTCCCCTAAAATCCAAAATTTTAAAGGATAACAAAGAGAAAGGGCCAAGACACTCTATCATATTCTTTAGAGATATCAAGTTTAAGAACCATACCATATTTTTTTAATTTTCCATAAAATGCATGAATTCAAGGGTTGTAATAACATCTAAAATTTTCCTTCATAAAATAAATCCCTTTTTTTTTAATTTTTGGAGATCAACAAATGTAGGAAAGGCTTAACCATATTAACAATCAACTTAGAAAAGACTTTATAAACAATATTACAAAGGCTATTGGTTGGAAATTTAAAATAGTAGTGGCTTCTTCATTTTTTTGCACCAAGATAATAAAAGTGGAGTTAAGCTATTTCAAAAGTTTAACTAACCTGAAAAACCCTCTAGAAGCAACAACAAGGTCGTGACAAACAATCTCCCAAAATTGTTGAAAAAAGGAAGGGGGAAACCCATCTAGTCTCGGGGTTTTAAAATGTCCAAAAGAGAAGACAATAGCCATGACTTCCTTCATAGATATGTCTTTAGCCATTTCAACATTATCTCTTTTAATGAGCTCATTAGGAATAACAACTAAAATTTCATGAAGCCCACATATGTCCTCAGAGTTGTCTGTAAAGGTTGTGAGCAATTGTTATGTATTTCAAACAGTTTTTAATAAATTACATGATGAATCTTTGGGTCTTATAATCAAGTGTTAAAGAGGGAGAGAAAGAAATTTAAATTAGAAAATAGATTGGGATGGGAGAAGCTTGATAGTGAAAATATGTTCTTGTGAATTATATTAAAATATTATTATAATTTAAAACTATTTTTAAAATTATATTATTATTAATAAGTAAAGGTTTTAGAAAATATTGCATAGTTATGATAAAATTGAATCCAAGTTGAAATGTATTATTTTAAATATAATTCACAAATGACATTGTAGATATATATTTTTTTCAATAATTTTAGTTCACTATGATCTATAATGCCTTCATCTACCATTACTAACTCTATACATTTTTATTCTAGCATTACATGCAAATGAAGTGAAGATTTAATAGGGTGCCAAGTTTCTGTGAACCTCAAAACCATTCTATATTTCCCTCAAAATAGTTGTGGTTATGATAAACAAGCTTTAGTTTTATCTTGTAAGTGTATATAATAAAAAATATGATGTCAATTATATTTCAATTTCATACATTCATTTTTCTAGTTTGGAAATTAATTCAAGCTATACAAATTTTCCTTCATATTTTCTTAAGATAGTTAAATATATTTATGATTATCATTCTTATACTAAGATTTAATATGATAATTTTTAAGATTATTTCATTAGAATGACGATAGTGTTTGAATTTCGCAGAGTTGATGCTTATGGGATTTATTTCTTTATTCCTCACTGTTTTTCAAGGACCCATCAATCATATTTGCGTTCCAAAAAATACTACCAAAAAATTATTGCCATGTAAAATGAATGTGGAAGAGCACTTTTATATAGAGAGATTTGCTTCGAAGGTTGGGCACTGTGAAAAAATGGTAAAGTGCATTTATTTTTCTTTACACATGTTTTTACAACATAAATTTATATTTACAAGAGAAATGTATTACATTTACTAGTGAATCTTGTATTGGACTCATATAATCTAAAATGATAATATGATCTATAATTATATAGTAAAAAAAATTATTACACAAAACAAATTAGATGTATTATCTTAGATTATGAGGTGGCCAATGTAATTGAAATGACACTATAGAAATGAGGGGATGACAAAAGTGCATTAAAAAAAATATTTTAGGAGAAATGATTATTATAAAAAAAAAACAATGCCTCATTTAGATCATGAAATTCTGGATAAGACTTCTATAAATATTTAAGGGAACACTAAAAAATAAGTGAATTCCAAAATCAAGAAATAATATTATTGAGAAAAAAATTATTATTTTTTTTTAATTTTCCTAGCACTAAAATATAGAATGATAATTTTCCTTGTTAATGGTGTAATTGATAAAATTTTAAGAAAATCTATACAATTTTTTTTAACAATTGATTCTTTCAAAATAAATTTTGGAGTACTTAGAAGTAACTAGGGGTTGGCTAGTGTTGGGTGGTGTTTTTTCTTCAACTAGCCATTTTTTTAATGGTACTTTTTTACATCCCAATTGAACAAGAAAATGAATCTTCAGTTTAGGAAAGATTCAAAATAATTCAATCTTGTTGAGGTTCAAAAATGTGGAAATACAAGGAGATTTTCTTGTAGTGATGAATAATTTGGCAAAGAACCAAGTATACGATTAGAGATTAAACATCTTAGATGAATTTCACCTTTGATGCATTCAATTTGATAATTTACCATGAGAATTTGTAGTGTTAAAAATGTAAGCCTAGAGCAATTTCATTTCTTTGCTAAGCTCAGTTATAATGTAGAAAATTAGAACTATAAGCAATTTTTGGACTCCCTATATGAAAGCTAAATCATTGATAAAAAAAAATTGATCTCTAACCATATCTTCATGCATAAATGGGAATTAAATTGTTTTAAAATATTTTCATGGAAATATATGTCCATTCTTTTATCTATGTCAAGGTAAACATTATTCCATCAACATATGTATCTCCTACAAATTATCTCCTATATTTCCGCATCCTATCACAATATGACGCAAATAAAAATCTATCCTCTCGCTGTTCACATACACTTAGCCACAAATTGCCAATCACAAACAGACAATTACACAAACAATACAAAATTTAACTTGACAATTTTATTTGTCAATTAAATAACCCAATTCAGAATTCCCAGTCAACATAAAATTTCAAAGTCAACTGATTTCAATAGCCCAATGGCAACAATATATAATTGTTCAAGTTCCTGTCACACTAAATGTTGCATTTTATTACTTTTAACCTGGCAAACTATTATCCATTCCACTCTTCTCCTACATGACCTTTGTTCATATTATTTTCCTTGCAAAATGACATTCCAATTTCACTTGTGGCGGCCTGTATGGCTTAATCTGCAAACACTAAATTTATTTGTATGAATTTAAAAAAATCTTTAAATCCTACAAGTCAATTCCAACGTAGCAGCCCATCTTCCCATACAGCCCACACTAATTTCTAATTTCTCTCTGTTGTTTTGAAGTTTTTTAGGATACTTCAGGATCTCTTTAACGTTTCAGAGGCAAATTCACCGTTAATAGTTTATTGTGGGAAAATTTATCGTCAACAAAATATGTCAACAATTTATCGTCATGATAAATTCATCTCGTGGGAAATTCACCACCAGCAATTCAACGCCATGAATAATTCATCGTATTTATAAATAAATTCATCTCGTGGGAAATTCACCACCAGCAATCCATCACCATGGATAATTCATTGTATAAATATCCACAACTATTTATACGACGAATTATCCGCGGCGATGGATTGCTGGTGGTGAATTTCCCACGAGATGAATTTATTTATATATACAATGAATTATCCACGACAATAGATTGCTGGTGGTGAATTTTCCACGATCGAGATGAATTTATTTATATGATAAATCATCCATAAACGCAACCCTCCTCTTTCTTCCCCTGCCTATCCTCACTATGGCACTGCTTTTCTACCCAGCTCTACGCGCCCTTCCTTTCTCTGCTGCGCAGCCTCTATGTCTTCCTCCCTCACGACTGCATGGTTCCTGTTTTTGTTATTTTATTCAAGGCATTTTTCTTGACCGTGCCCTCTCACATTCTTCCCCCTATCGGCCTCTCTTATTCATGTAAGTTGTCAATGTATTCATGTGTTGCAATTCTGAGAAAGAATCAAAATTCCCAAATGTAATTGGAGGTCAACAAGAGCCATGCTCATGGTTGTTTCATTTCTCCTCCTTGCACAATTACTCTTGACTACCAACGAGAGTCTTGGTGTGATATAATTATCCTCTACGAATATCTGCCAACTAGAGATAGATGACCTTATAATGAGAATATATAAACCATAGTGTGATAAGAACATTCTTGGAGTAAACAATAATCATGTTGTGAGAGAATCAACTCTGATTTAGAGGTAGTATTCTAGAGTTGAATAAAACAATCAATTCTGGTTGGATTTTGGTTGGCATGAAATGATTAGATGTGTATTTAGTTGTTAAATTTTGGTGAGGTTAGAGATCTCTTGGATTTTGAGATCGCATGTTGGAATAATGAATCCCTTAACATGGTTTTAATAGGAAAACAAAGGAGCCTAGATTTGGGTACGAATTCAACATACTTGGTGGAGAATGATTTGATAGGTATATCCCATGTATTTTTAGATGCTTTATTTTCTCATGAATCTTGAGTTGTGAATTCAATTCTAAGGACTACATAGAGTAGTAAGAAGCATTGTTTGTGGCTATAGGATGATTTTATTGATGTCAAAATGCATGTTGCTATGATCTTTCTTTTAGTTAAGAATATTATATATATATATATATATATTTTGTTCTTTTATCTATTGCTAATGTGTTTGACCTTTAGGTTAGAATGGCTATATATTAAAGATGGATTTTCTATATGGAAATTTGGAGGAAATGTATTTTTTCATAATTAGAGCACTTGTTGAAAGGTGGACATGGTCTATAGGATCTCTCTCTATGATTTAAATTTTATCTTGGTTAAGTTTTGATTCACATGTGTGGAGTTAAGATTTATATAGAGCTAATTAGATCACTATGTTTATATTAATCATAATGGTGATCAATTAATATTATTTAAATTCTTTAATTTTAGTAATGGTATGGATATGAAGAACTTGGAAGAGCTATGCTTTTCTTGACATGGAGATCAAGAGGGAGAGTGAGATGAAATTTTTTGGTCAGTTAGCAAACATATATTAATTCTCTTTTGTAGAAATTTAATTTATAGGATTATAGATTAATTTGGTTGTTCTTCAATACTAGATGATAAAGAGGACATGGGCCACATCCTTCTACATGAGTGGAGTTGATAGTATAGTATGGTTTTGTATTATGCTACACATTGTAAACTCAATGGGATTCATATGAAGATCTATGTGTCCATGTTGTACAATGAGACTTAGATTGTGATATATATGTTCTTTAGGTATTTTTGTACATCAAAGTTTGCTAGGGAGGACATAATTGTACAAGGTAGTGGATATAGGGACTTTCAAATGTAGGTTGGGCTAAAATTACAAATTGGAGGAGGTATACCAATGAGTATATGTTCACTCTATTTTTTGGTGTAGTTGGTTGGATGAGAAATGGTTAAGCTTTGGTAGCTCTACATACAAATATTTTAGATGCAGAGTATATGGAAACTACTCAAGATGATTAGAAGCAATCTATCTTTGGAGCTTATATTTATATTTTGGTTATAGAAAGATATAGATGTGATCTATTATGATAGTTAGCATGTCACTAGCATGGTAGAGTGAAATATTGTTTGTGTGTAGTTAGTTCACATTAATGTGTTATTCAAGATGATGCAATTTCACAAAAAAATCAATGAGCATAGAGGATTTTATATGGTGTAGTTTAGCTATAGGAATTCAACCCATAGTTGTTAGTTAATTTTGATAGAACCAGTTATGTTCTTCACAACATATATAATAAAAGGGAAAATTTTCAAATTAGGTGTGTTTTACACCTTATAAATCCTTGCAATAGTATTATGATATATTATTATAATGTTAGCTAGATAAACATGATAATATTTTAATATTATTAGTAGATGGATTCTCACAGATTATTTGTAAGTTTTGATTTGGTAAAATATTGACTTCATTGATATCTTTGGTTGATGTTTCATGTTGTGTGTTTGGAAAAAATCCTAATTCAAATGTGAAACTCATATTCCTTATCTCCCAATGTATATCTTCTTAATGAAGATATCTTCAGGCAAGATGAAGAAGTCATGAATGAAATTTTCACAAATAATAATTTTCCTAACCTTGAGAAGAATGTGGTCCTTTATCCTTCAATAGAATGGCCTAATCACCCATATCAACAATCAACACTACCCACCATACCACCACTTGCAATGATCTCCACCTCACATAGGTAAAGTGACTTACAATCCATACCTCAATCGATGTGTATGGAAGTACCTATTGGTAACAATCACAAGGAAAACATACCACCCAATCATCCTCCATCATATGAGACCAAAGTCACAAACACACATGTAATTAGCTTAGAACAAGGCTATGGCCAAGGCTTTAGGATCTTGACAAAATAAGGATGTGACATAAAGAATAAACATGAAATCCATTCTCTTTTGGAACAAATACCATCTGAAGATACCAAAGGCATAGGTTACCAAGGTCCTCCACCTTTACATCAAACATTTTATCCACCATCCAAGCCATATAAGGTTCATGGTCCTATTAAGAAAGGTGTGTTATCCACTATGGATCCCATATTTGAGATTGAATGTACCTTAGCTACACTTTTAAAATTAGAATTCATTACACTACCACCTATCAGTGTTCATGGAGAGATACAAAATGAAAGAACAAAAACACATCCTACTATGCATATCATAGAAATTTTGGACACATTACTGATGAATGTTGTCCTTTGAAAAAAAATTGAAAGAATTGATCCTGACAATTATGGAATTGACACAATAGTAGAATAATACACATTGGATTTATTCCTTTCCATGTGGTAGTTGAAGTATCACAAAATGCTCACTACCATGCATGGAGGTATAAACTAGGCTTTATGCAATCATATTTCATCTGACAAGGAGCAATATATGATCATTCCTTTTTTTTCTCATCTTTATCCCTACACTTGGGGGGAAAGGGGTTAGGCAGCCTTGTGTTAGGTGCATTCCTTCTAGCAAGGGATCCCTTTTTATCTCCTTAAAATATTAGTGTAGAAAGTACACTAACATTTTAAGGGGGGCATATAGTTCCCTACTCATTGTTTGTATAGGAAATGGTCCCTTTTTAGTGATGATCTAACATACATCTCCTAGAAAGTGTGGCCTCCTCAATCTATGTTAGTGTCCCTTTGGTGGTGATATCGTGCTTGTTATCCCTTAAGAGTGTGACTCTTCATTGCATATGATGTTCCCTTTGGTGGTAATACTATGGCTAATATTCCCTTGAGTGTGATATTTTATTCCACAACTTGTCCTCTCTTAGTGGTGACGTCATGTGTAATATTCCCTAAGGTGTGACCTTTCATGTATTGAGCTATGTTCTTTTTGTTATTTTTGTAAAGTGACTTTTGTGGTGGCATTGTTTATAACAACCCTTGAGGTTTTGGCATTGTCTTGATCATTTATGTGCCTTCTTAAATACAAGTTTTCATTGTCTTCATGAACATTTATGTACCTTAGGCAATTTCTTTGTCATCTTCATGGATGTTTATATTCCTTAGGAAATTTTGTAGTCATCCTTATGGATGTTTATGCACCTTCTTAGGCGATTTTTTCATTCATCTTAGATGTTTATGCACCTTCTTAGGTGAGGCTTGTTCATCCCCTTAGATGTTAAAAATTTGGCAAGATAGTCCATGGATTCAACATAATGCAACTTGTTGGGTTATGAACTTGATCACCCTTTTTAGCATGGCCACTGAGCATAACGTAACTTGCTTCACAGTAGAGCCATGTGTTTCATGAGTGTCTTAGCATAGTACAACTTACTAGCCTTGTGAAACCCATGATATTGTATGGACACCTAGCATAATGTAGCTTGTTAGTCTTCATGGGAGCATAAACTTTATCTATCATTTATTCAATGGATGATGTTTGGTATTTGAGACAAATTTAAGATTGAGGTCTCTTTGCCTTATCAATTTGAATATTTTTAGTACTAACCTTGTGTTTGTGTTTGTGTTTGTATATGTTTTCTTATGTTCATATCATGTTATGTTTGCATTATGTTGCATGCCGTATATTGTGTGGTGTATTCTATTGTGTTCTTGTCATGTATGTTTATGTGTGTTGTTTTGCTGCATTACATACATGTGTGTTCCTTTGTGCTTATGTTGGTTTGCCACGGGATCTGAATCCTAGGGGCTTGTGCATCCCATAGACTCATTGTCATCCTATCTTATCAACATTTGGACAATCGAACCCCTCTTGACATGTTTTCTACTTTAGTGTGAGTTTGAGCATAAGTTCATACTCTCTCTAAAGTGGGGGCTAAATGTAGTATCATAAATTTTCACCCTTAACAATTTCACACTATGTTTTGCTCCCCCTAAGTACAAATGGACCTAATTATACACCTAATTTCCTAAATTATGCATTTCGTGATCCATTTTAATATTTACCAACAAATTACAAGTAGAAAATTAGAGAATTTATTTAATATTTTATCCCTAACACCTTAAGTCCTGCAAAATATGGTTGGGACCTAGTCACCTAGGATGACTAAGTCCCCCTGTTTTGCCTCCAAAATTTAATATGTCGAAGGTGGCATTTTGTCATTTGAATTTCAAATTTCCAAAGTTAGGTGTTGTGATTTAACTTGAGGAATTAGGTGTATAATTAGGTCCATGTACTTAGGAGGGAGCAAAATATAGTGTGGAATTGTCATGGTTGACAATTTACGATGCTACACCATGAGATATTCATATGCACTTAGTAGTTATATTGTAATGTGTGTAAGAGAGAATCTATGTGTGTAATATTTATAAGAGTATCTATGACATTGCAAGATGCATAAGAGAATTTATAACATGCATGCAAGAGCATGCAAGAAGGGGGCTAAATAGTAGACTTGTAGGCTTTGACTAGCTAATAATATCCATTTATAAAAATTGTAATAAAGTAATTAGTCCATCATGGATGGTACTTAAGAGTTACTTATGACATCTTTGGTCATGGTGATAAAAACATAGATTCAAAGCAAGTTAATTCTATTTTAGATGCTACTCTCTTATAGTGGATTTTGATAATTTTTACCATGGTATTTGCATGCTATTTTTGGGCCAATGGTATTGTCTTATGGTGGTTTTTTAGTTCTTCGTGAGCCTATATACTAAGGACTTTGGATGGAGGTTAGTGGATTCAAATTGTGCAAGGTTATTATATGTCAATTTTCTTCTAGGATTGAATAGTATTGATCGGTATTGTAACATATTATTGTTGAATAATACATTAGGTATGTATTTTTTGGAGGTTGAGTTTTTATCAAAAAAATCTTAAGGTGTATCTATATCACTCTTATTATGTGGCTGCTCTATCGTTCTCTTATTCTTATTCTTTTTAAAAAAATGCTTTACATGTTAAAATACTACTGAAGTTTTCTTAGATTAGATAATTTGTAACTCTCTTCTTATAGAATTAATATTATGAAAAGTATCTACATTTTATTTTATTTTATTTCTAAAATTTATCTTCAATATAAATACTATGATATTAGTACATATTTTCTTAACAATTTAATTAAATTTCAAAAGAGATCACAAAAATATGCAACTCCATAATGAAAATAGTTTAAAATTCATCTAGTATTTGTATTTATATATAATATAGCAAGTGAATGCATATGCCATGAATCAAGAAGTAGAGTCGTAGAGAACATAGTAACAACTCTAAGTAATCTTGACACATATAAACACTAATTTATGAAATGCCTAAAATATACAACATAGTTGACCATAATAATAACTTTAAGTAATCATAATAGTTGACCACTAATCTATAAAATTCCTAAAATATACCCAATATGTAATTACTTCATATGTATATGGTTGATGTTTATTTATGTAAACTAGTGATATCGACAAAGACAAACAACTTTGGGAAATACAAAACTAATATTTAGAGTTTAGAAATGGTTATTTATAAAGTTTAAGAAAGATGGATCTATGCACATAAATTTAACATGTAAATGTGGACTACATTGCAGGGAATGGAACCTTTCTTATCCATAGAAGCCATGCATCAATTGGATGTTTTTGTTTTTGTGTTGGCCATTACTCATGTAATATTTTGTGTTTCAACAATGCTTCTAGGAGGTATAAAGGTTAGTTGATATGCCTTATTTACAAAGGATTTTTTGCAAGATGATAAAAATGATGTGTTTTCGTATTGTAAATGAAATACAATAGATATAATCATTATATTATTAATAAATGTACGTGTTTTATACATTCATATTGATTCATTTAATATTTTTTGTAAATTATTGCTAATTATAGATTTATAGTTGGAAAAAATGGGAAGATGAGATCAAGAAGCAACAAGAAGATGATATCAAAAAGCAACCGGGAGACCAAATCAAAAATCAACATGAAATCTCACAAAAGGGTGAGTCAAAATTTTCATTCATTTTTATTTCTAATACACAACATACAAATTTAATTATAGATATGTTTATTCCTATTTTAATTTATTATTTTTTTAGATAAATAAATAAAAATTATTCTATTTTGATAGAAATATTTTGCATCAAATAATATTGCCACTTCTCAATAATAGAATAACATTCAATGATAGTTAAAATTGATATTATGTCAAATTTCAAATAATGAAATATGTTATTTTTTTTGTCAATACAGCTAAGAAAAAAGGGTATATTCATGTTTTTCAACATTCTTTTATCAAGAAGCATGCTCCATATATGTCCCCCATTATGAGTTGGGTGGTATGTATGCTCATCTTATTACATTGTATAACTTTATCTTTATACCAAAATTTAAATGCATTTCTAGTTTCCAAATAAAGATTATATAAATTTCAAAAGAAACAAAATTATATATAAGATGCTAGCAAGTTACCATAGCTATATTTTAAGCACACAATATCTCACAATTAGAATGAATAATATCTCTCCTCATTTTAGAACATATACTCATGTATAAATTATAACACAGATAAGTAATCAAATACAAGGGGAAGATGAGAAAATATATCTTCCAATAACTAGCAAATAAGTGGTAATAAATAATAATTTTAGAACTAGGTACCATTAATGTCCCTAATAAGACTAGTACACAAGTTATAATAATTTTCTTACAAGAATGCATCATAAATGTTAGTTTAGACATCATAGAGAAAGCATGATGAAATTTATATTACACTTCATTGACATAAAATCTAAAATACATGTCTTGAATATGATAGAAATAAATGTCTTTGAGCGGGAGCGTTGCTGCCCAACGGGCATTTTCTGCCAACAATTCTCTGCGAGTCGATACAGCGACTGGATCTGGCTCTCCTGGGAGGTCGTCGGGTGTGGGTCTTGGTGTGGGTGGAGTATGCGTGGACAGGGTTAGCTCTGCCCTCCTGCGTTCTGCAAATGGCGTCGCTGCTCTGGGCTTTGATGCAGCTATTGATGGGGTTGGTCGGGTGGCTTTTGGTTGCAGTTCTGCCAAGGTTTCTCTTCTGTTGAATGGTGGCTATGCAAAGCTTGGATTGGGTGCAGATCCCTCTCTCTCTGTGGTGCATATTGCTCTTATTTCTGATGGTCCTGTCTTTGGAGGGGGTTTTGATGCTTTGGGAGCTTTTGTGGGCTCTGTTCTGGTGTTGCTACGTGGGTGGATGTCCCTCTTGCTGGGGTTCCTCCTAATGTGGGCAGGGTGAAGTCTTTCTCTGATGCTGCCAAAGCAGGTACTTGACCTCCTTCTCAGTCTCAAGTTTGGCCTTGCCTATGCTCATGATTCCCCTATTGTGGTCTGTGGACCTAAGGTTTATGAGAATGAGGATTTCTACTTGAATCAAGGCGTGGTCTGCAGGTTTAATGGCCTATGGCCCTACCTTCTCGATCTCCATGGCTGGGTTACTCCCTCCTAGAAGCCATTGGTCTTTGGTGAGGTTGAGCCCTATCCCAGCACAAGGGGTTTCTTTTTAGCAACCTTCACTTCCTCCGTGGAGTGTGACTGTGTGTGGGACTGTAACAACCTAACCGGTCTACGGTTTTAAAAAATTCAACCATCTATCCATTTCAGCTGAAGAATAACTAACTTGTTTTCATTCTAGGGTTTCCAAATCGTTTCAACTATTCGATTTAAATTTCCAACTAACTTCTAAGTTTTCAGGTTCAGCTGAAAGGTAACATCTAACTGTTTCCAACAACCGTCACACAAAAGATTAAAACTAAATAACTGTCAAACTAGGGTTTTCCAAAATAAAGATAATCACTCTAAAAAGAGAATAATTACTAGGGCACGATTAACCAATTCGCATCCTTCTCTTATAAAAACTAGGGCTTCATTTGCAGCTAAAAAAAAGAACTCAATCCATATGTCGTTACACTATACACTTCATCTACTAACTTTTAATTTCATTTTCAGCTGAAAAGATACTATAACTATAAACATCTAACAGGAATTGCAGAAGAATAATATTTACTTTTCTTTGCTTCCAGAAGATAACGAATAATTGCTACAGCTATGAAACAATATAACAACTGAATAAATTCAGGTAGCTATCTCACTAAGTATCTGAGAATCCTACAATATTCATTAACATAAAGAATAGCATTCATGGCATAGATGAAATAGAAATTCAATTACCATTGCATGTACCTGGATATACAAGAGAGGAAGAAATCCCTTTGACATCATCTCCATACTATCATACTTGGAAATCTTTATCGAGGAAAAGAGAATTATCATCAGGGGCTTTACCGCCCAACCAAGACCTACTGGTCTCCCGAGTTTCTTCAACTGAAGAACCCACCCTTCACGAGGGTAATCAACATGGATCGATTTATCATCATGCCTCTGAGCCTGATGTCCACGAACCTATACCACTAATCGATCCTCCCTCTATAGGTACCTCCTATCAGAAGAATCATCCTGATCAGGGTATATCTGGCCATGGAAGCTGACATTGCCAAACGGGCATCTACCTTGGCCAAGGATTTTTCTATTAACTGTGCCGTCAGCACGCATCCTTGCTCGACATGATAATACTTAGATCAAGTTTTATTCTTACCATAATTGGTTCAGTTATCGATCTCCTCTTAGTTTGAGGTTAAGTCTTAACCTTAAGGTCTAACATTACCAGAACTAGGTTCGAATTCACATCTTGTTTAAGGATGGTGTTGTTATCCTTTCTAGAAAAAGTAGAACTCAATTCATAACTTATTCCATCTGAATATCTATAATCTACTATTCTCAAATATATGATAAGAGATTAAGGAGTCTTTTCGACAATAAGAATTCAATATAATATATTACAGTGTCATGAATTCAAATCTTCCCTCTTGAACCAAGGTATTGAAGTTAATATTGGCCTATAAGAGAATCCTGACTTAATGTCAAATCACATCAATAAAGACTATTCAATCTTCTTAACATTTTACGAAAAGAGATGAGACTTTGGTTTCAACAGGTTAACATTACCACATCTTAGTTTCTCTTTAAATCTCTTCTTTTACAAATGTTGCTTCCAATGAGCTCAACATTCAGAAAGACAAATTTGATTGGATGGTTCTTTCGGATCTCAACATTTTATCTTCCTAGTCCATACCACAAAGACTTGGTGGAAGCTTTTCTTTAATTTGAGTTTAAGCTCGAGACATAAGTATTAAGAGATGAGTTAAAACATAATCTTTTCACCTCGAAGAAGATTCAGTTTCCAAAGCATAACAAAATAGCAGAACCTACCCCCCTTGAAGGACTTCACATATTAGATGATCTTGGATTGGTGTGAGAGAAGGCTTGTATCCAAAAATAGAGATTAGGATCAATGTTCCAGCAAACTTTGACTAGGCAAGGTAAAAGAATCAATAGAGCCATAATAATAGAAAACTTCTATCCAACCTTCAGGAATGGCTTGACCAAGACGAGTATTTTGAATACCAAATCTTCAAACCCAAAGACTCGGGTGAGCAAGAAGGTATATTTATACAGCTTCAAGTTACAGGAAAGAAAATTCGGTTGTCCAACAGAAATAGATTATCTTGGTGTTTTTAAGTGGGTTCAACTGAACCCCAACACAGAATGGGAACACAAGATGAATGCCAGTGCAGCATCTTAATTAAAGAATAATTCCAATCCACAGATTTAGAAGTTATTAAGAGTTATTCAGCAAAGAGGAACTGAAACCCATCCCACACGTATTACTTGAGGCTTGGTTTGGAGACAGTTGCTCAAGGCTCAATACAAGTTAATCGACAGAGGAAACAGGGTTCGATTAGCCCAAGAGTTAATAGTGAACTTATAATGGTGGTTGAAACAACTCCTCAGATTGGCATTGACTACAAGTTGCGTCTCTACAAGTTTACAATAAAGGAGGATTTAACTTATATGGCACATTGTGTTATGCATTCAAAGATTTCCCAATCACATACTCAGAAAAGACGTACTGGCTTTCTTATGAGACGGATTATATGTTTAAACCTCGATTTAAATTATTGAGCATAAACAGAAGATATTCCAGACTTGCCTGGTCGCGTCTGATACTGAAAGAGAGTTGAAAGAATCCCGTGCTCGACTACCAGCTTCAGATAACATGCGATTAGCTCCTCAATCCGTTTCCAAAAGAACCCTCGAGCAACAGAAGATAGTTTTTAAGAGAGAAGTCGTTCAAAGGAGCTTTCGATTCAGGAGATAGAATAACGCTATATTCAAGAAGAAGGCAACAGTGACCAAAGAATAGCGAACCCTAACAATGGCGGAAAGAAGGTACTGAGATTTTCAATCGAATCCCCAAGAAGACTTTCCCGTTCATTTTTGTGAAGAAGCAAAAGATGAATCCCCTTCCCCCCGAAAACTCAGAAAGCCTTGCATTATCATAACTTCCTTCTTGGCCGTTTTCCCACAATGGAATGATGGCGCTTAGACTTCCATCTCCCAACCACCGACGGCTCACTTCACAATTCATTTAATTTTTCCATTCTCATCTTACAATGGTTTTTCCCCATTAAAAATCGGTGGTAAATAATTTATATCCCATATTTTAATTCAATATTTGATCCCTCTTGCCAGTATATAAATATATCAAGAATTTGATTCGTAAATCTTCAAGAGGATAAAATAAATATTTAAATTATTTCTATTATTATTTTATTTTATTTTTAATTTATTATTTATTAGTTATTTATAATCTCTATAAAGGTGATCATTTAAATTAACTTGCTTAATCAATAATTGTATAATTTACTCATGGCCAAGGCAATGACGTCGACACAACTGTATTGCTCAGACTCTAGGTTTGATGATAAAATTGATCCATTATTAACCACGTCCTCTCCCTGATGATATTTCCCTTTTCCTTGTGGTGTCGGCAATCCTGCATCCACTTACAGGAATTATGGATTAGATCATTCTCAACGGCTTAATAATATATATTTAAATTTGATCTTCTGATCTCGTTCAACTTCTCTTGAACAATAAATTCACTGGCCAAATAAAAAGTTAGTTAACATTACAATTATGATGAAAGAACAACTATTCATTCCCGATGTCATAATCACATGAAAGCAGTTATCTACAACTAACATTGCATTTGAAATACATAACCAACATAGTCTCAATGTAAGGGATGTGACAGGAACAGGGGGTGGATGTGCGGTATTCATTCACTATCCATCAAGCCTTGGTCTCGTTCATTCAATCCCCTTATGGAGCCGTTGAATACCATACCAGTTTGGGTCCGACTGCCAAATATGGACCTCTTCAATTTTGGGAGGATTCATATTATGAGGCTATTGGCAACATCATTGGTTGCTTTCTGATGGTGGACTTTACGACTCAGGAGATGGGACATACTACAGTAGCTTACTTATTAGTAGATTCGGACATCTCCAAACCTCTCCATGGTGATGTAGTCTTATTAGTGGAGGACAAACCTTGGAAGCAACTCTTGGACTATGAGGGTCTCCCCTTTCGATGTAGGAGATGCTTCTCTATGGGTTATTTTGCCTCTAACTGCCCTCAAGCCTGCCCCAAAGGTGTTGCTACTTGGTGGAAGGATGCTCTCCTGGATCACCTCACGGTGGGTTCTCCTCCTTTGGATCTTTCTTCTACGAAGGTTGACCCTATTGCTTCTTCTCAAGAACCTCTATTTGCTCCTCTTCTGGTTAACTTTCCCGTGGAGCCTCTATTGGCTAGATCTGCTGACGCTATTTTGTCTGAGCCTTCCTGGACTTCGTTACTTGCTTCTGATGGTCTTTCTCTGATCCTATTTCCTCCCTATGTTGTTGCCATCGCCCCCGCAGTGTGGTGGCTCCTTGCCCTTGGTGGCTTCAATTGATCCGCTTCTCTTGCCTCTCTCGGAGGACTTGGATTCCGAGTCTTCCTTGTCTATTGTGTTAAGGAAGAAGAAGGGACTCCCTCAATCTGTCGCATCTTCGCGACCTAAGGTTAAGGGAGTCAGATTAGTCCCCTCAGATTCAGATTTTGAGGTTGTCTAGTCCTTGTCTATACTTCGATAGTTGTTTGTTAGTTGTTTATGTGTGGTCTATCCTCTTTTCCTAGTTCATTTCTGGTTTGAACTAGCTTCTTTTTTTGGCCCTTTGGACTTTCTGTGTAAAGGGTACAACACCTTGTAAATTTTGCTTATCTTATGAAAAACAAATGAAAATATATATCACTAACCTTATGTCTAATATATCTATATAAACTTATTTTTCTTAAAATTTAGAACTTTTTCTCAATTATATATAGTTAAGGGTGAAAAAAAAATCTAAGTCCACATTATTATTAAAGGATTGTACATTATGAATAAGAGAAAGGAAGAGACTACATACTATATTGAAAAAATTGTACAATATTGACTCCTCTCCAAAGTTGCCACTATATTTTATGTTGTTAAGAGATTAACATTTCAAGAAGAATAATTTAATTACTTCTCTTAGTGGCACACACACACCACCTTGAGGTAATTACCTTTTTACTTTTTAAGTACAAAATCTGAAGGGAACAATCTAATGTTTCTCATTCCAACAATGCTTCTAAGACCTTCTATTACATGAGAACATTGTAATATTTGTGTAAGGACAAGAATGAGTTGGATTGTAGCAAGGAAGGAATATTTGAGTTTTTTAGAACACAGTGGAGTATAATTCCATTATAATTCATGTCATGGTATTATTTGTGTGTGTGTGTTTGTATGTAATTGTAAAAAGGAGAAGATCATATTCCACATTACTTAACACCTCACTATAATTATTCACTTGTTATGCATATATCACTACCAAATATATTTTTTTGTTTCAATGATGTTATATATAAAGGAAATATGTATTTAAGTCTATTTCCACACTATTCTTTCCCTCCAAACTATCATTTATTCTGGTTATAAGAAGCACATTCAATTATGTATTGGTTCTTAATTTCTACTAGTAGATTCATTTGGTATTACAAATTAAAATTACTATAATATTTTATTTGTTCTTTATTTTATGCATTCATATTTTTATGAGATGGATAATCATTCTCATGAAAATAAAAGGGAATAAGAAATGGATAATCAAAACAAGCATGGATTTTAGGATTTCCCGAGGATGCTAGCAAGAGTTTTATATTCAAAGTATTTCATCACAAGAACATAGAAAAATGGAATTAGTAAGCTAGTAGAAGTGGATAATGAATAATTCATATAAGAGGAGGCAAAGACAAATGGGAGAAGGGAGAAAATTCAACATTAGTAGGGAATTAATATAATGCATGAGCAAAGAAAAGAGCTTCCTTACATTTTAAAGGTCATGACTTAGTGTGTTAGGGGACTAAAGGTTTCTTATAAGGTGGGTGTTTTATCTATTATTACCCCCCAAACTATCAAATTTATCTTTTAGTTGTTCAATATCATGAAATTCCAAAGAATGGATCCAAAAGTGCAACTCAATTAGATGAGAAAAGACCATCACCAATTAACCCCATTGGGGTAAATATCCTTGGGAATAATTTTCCTAGAATATCTTCCTCTAATCAAAAACCCTCCTTTTTTATATTGACTAAAATTTGTTCATGTGAAATTCGGTTATTTCTATTTTTTGAACTCATGAATGGGTTTTCTTCTATGTATTCTAGATGTTGGGGTTTAGGACCTTTTATTTTGCTTTCCTTATCAAATTTATCTTTTGTGAGTATCATAGTCAAATAAGTTATTTCTTATTTAATTTTTTTGAAAGAATTTGTTTCAGTTCCCTATTGTTAAACATTAGACCTAGTATTTAATTTTTTTTATCATTATGCTCATATATATAATATAGTTAATAATATATTTTTTAAGGTAATTTAGCATTAATTGTATCATTGATTATATCATTAGACCAACATATAAAATTTGAGAGGTTTTATTTATATTTTATTTCTTAGTTAATTTTCATCTTTTTTCTTGGTAAGGGTCTCATCAACCCTTATTTCACCAATTAAAAATATTTGGAGATATACCACATATCTACATATTCATCACCCATTGAAATAATAACATATAATTCTAAAGTACTTCTCAATATGGTGATAAAATCAATGCAGATACAAGGATGAGCTCCATGAGGATGTGGATTTGAATGAGGGGAATAAAATTCCCAAAGTTGAGGGGTTATGTCCTAGCTCGTCTATGTAGCTAGATGATAGAAATTGTCCCTCATCCTCATTTGAGGATATTTCTTCTATACTAGAAATTGTGGTTGACAAAACCATTGAAATTCAAAAGGAAGTTGACACCCACAAAAAGCTTTTGACACATTTTTAAATCAAAATCAACAAAAACAAGTTGAAGAATTACCTTATGGAGTAATGTAATGTGAATGATGAAATTACCAATTTGAAGCTATA
This sequence comes from Sequoia sempervirens, assembly GCA_007258455.2. Taxonomy (NCBI): domain Eukaryota; kingdom Viridiplantae; phylum Streptophyta; class Pinopsida; order Cupressales; family Cupressaceae; genus Sequoia; species Sequoia sempervirens. Next base: position 250,987,241 of record VDFB02353493.1, read on the forward strand.
AATGGCTAAAAAAGAAAAGTAATTTATTAAATTGGAGGCGAAGTTGATGGATATTAAATTCAACCTCAATAAGGTGGATGTACACTCCTAAAAATGGCTAACATATTTTGCCATCATTTATCATCAATTCTTCCTCATTTTAATTAAATAATTTCATTATTTAATTTAATATCATTTCCCCTCTCATCTTGGATAATTAAATAATTTCAATTATTTAATTATTTAAAATTCAAATTTTACCTCCATTTCTATTTTAATTAAATAATTCTTAATTTTTTAATTAATTAATTTTTAATTAACCTCTTCTAATTCTAGATAATTAAATAATTATTTATAAATATTTAATTAAACTAATTATTCTTCCATCAATTATCTTCTTCTAAAAATAAATAAAATTATTATTATTATTATTTTTCCATGTGCACATGAATTAAATAATTTATTATTTAATTCTTTTATTAATTATTCATTCATTCTCCACCTCACCGGTTAAGTCACACTCTTCTAGTCCACTCTTCAATCAAATCAATCTTATATCCAATCTATTTAGTCTAACTTATAGCTACTCTCACTTCTCTAATCAATCAATTTCACATCACTGTCTCATACACTCAATCCACTCAAATTATGCAAGGAGTTGACTCATCTCTCAATCAATTCCTCTCAAGAATTATCATCCATTGATCTATCTATCCATTCTCAATTGTTGATTGATATCAAACATAGTTTATAAATACAACCTTTATTCATCTCATTTGGATCCTCCAAAAATATACATATTTTTTGCTATCATTATCCTCTCTAATTGCTTTGTGCTAAATTTTGAGAGCAAGTACAACACCATTCTTCAAGGTGTAATTGAAGAATAATGGAGCTAATCAAGGTTATTTTATGAGGCTATTATTTCATGTTTTCTTCATTTGGTTATGCAGTTCCCTTATGCTTCATTGAGAGATTTGATTTGATTGTGAATTTTTTCTTATTTATTTTCATAGTTTATTTATAGGTCATATAGTGGAAATTTAAGCAAGGCTACCATTACAACTCTATCAATAATATTAATGTGGTACAAGAAAGGATCTAGTCTCACTATTTGCTAGAGTAGGTTGGTCGTATTATGTAAATAAGAGGTAGCAAAGTCAAATTTGGAATGAGTTAAAAAAATATTACCTCATTGGATAAAAAGATAAAGTCCTTAAAGGATGAAGGGAGGCAACTCTTTCTCTTAATGATATTTGAATCTTTTGGGTCTTTTTATTTTCTATCTTTTGGCACCTATAAATTTGATGAATTTATAGTGCTTTGTTGTTGTCACTTTGTTCCACCCCCTTGTGATTCCCATCAATTATAACCGATCCAAGAAATATTAATGGTGTATCATGCTCAAGTGCCTCTGGTATTTGTATTTCCCCCCTTCTAGGCTATAGTGAAAGACCCATTTGCAAAAAATCTAAAAATGGTAGGTATTGAACTTTTTGGACTTTCAGGCTTTTAGTTGTCTACATGTTTGCATACTAGCTCTATTGATATCGAGTTCTTTTTTCAACCCCTTTCAAATCCATCACTTGTGTAAGTATAAGTATTTTTGGTTTTATTTTTCTACATTAACTCTTATCCCTTATCACTTTCAAGCTCTTCTTCCCTTTCCTTCCTCAATCACTAAATTTTTGATGAAATCCTTCAAAACATGTATTAAACTTTCAAACTTCGGGGATTGACCATCTTCCTTAACCCTTATCACCATTTTATCTTAATTCTTAAGATTTCCTCCCAATCCCCGATTCTCGACATCACAAGTCTTTGATCTTTTAGGAATCAACCTTTCTTCTTATCCTTATCGTAACTTTTATGAGAAATCTTAAATCTCTCATCCGATCATCGATTGGATATTTTAATGGTTTCAAAAACCCTTTTGGGATCCAAAAGTGGTTTCAAAACCTCCTAATGAAGCCATAAAAAACTACAAGATTTTTTTCAAAAATTTGAAAGGTTGTAAGAACCTTGTTGAATTTTGATAGAGGTTTTGAAACCATGTTTGAGCCCCAAAATGATTTTCAAAACCAAAATTATCTCTAGTCTTTGAAAATTTGATCTTCTATGTTTTTTCTTATTCTTATGATAAGACATAATGCTTCCTTCTGAGCCCCGATCGCCAATGTCTTATCTTTGACCTTTAGTGATCAGGTCTCCCTCTTATCCTTTATCACAATTTCACAATAAAGGTTAAGTCTCCTCCTTGATCCCTGGTGTCTTCCTTTCCTCCTCTTCTTCTAGCAAGTGTCAGACCCAAAGCTTTAAGTCTGACATAAGTTATCTTTCAGGAGCCACAATTTTGGCATTCTTCATGCCATATCCTTCATAGAGGCAACATACGGTATGCAGTATGTAGCAAGCCTAATGCCCAATGTTTAACAGAGGTGACCTTTTAGAGTTATGAACCATTTAATTTTTAATCCAATGACTAGTTTGGACCTTAGACCTTGGCAATGTTCTTCGGAGGCATGTTTTCAAGCCATAAGTATAATTAATTCCTAGTAACTCTCCTCAATCATCTAATCTCAATTTATGGGCTATGGAGAGGGCATTGAATGCTTATAGTGTAGATTTGGTAAAGGATTGTAGCTTCCATGCTTCATTTATGTTTCTTAGGCTCCTTTCTGCCAGAGATCCATCGCTTGCCATATTTTTATTGATTTCCTAGATGATCTCCTCCTTCGACATGCATACCTAGGGGCCATTAATGTGGAAGCATGGTGGTGGCTCAAAGCATGTTGGACACTCTTCCTAGGAACTTTATTTTTGGTTCTCTCTACAATAAAATGAACTATTGTGTGCATTTGTAAGGTTTTTAAATTTTGGTCAAAGAAGAAAGCTATGTAAATAAAATGTTTTGCCAAGGGTGAAGATTCTTGTTTTGTAAGTCAAAGTATTGTAATGCTCCTATAACATCTTAATCATAAATTATATGAATATATATTGTTAAATAATTTTCTCCAACTCTGAGATGTAATATCTTTTGAATCAAAGTAATAAGGTTACTGAGGCTTTTGAATCAAAGTAATAAGGTTATTGAGGTTTGTCAAGCACAATTTTTTTAACTAATTATTTTTTTGTTGTCCATTCAAAGAGTGGTGTAAATGCTTTCATGAAGGTAGTGAAGGTATTATGTTTTCAGGTGGATCATTCAAAAGAATTTCATAACAGGCTAAATAAAACCTTTCTATCATAAGGTCATAGATGTTAGCATGTTATCAATATTATGTTATGGAATTAGAATATGAGTGCATGTTGTGTGACTCTATAGCCCAAAGTAGACATTGTTATTCCATTTTTCTCTTCCCTATCCTCAAAAACACATTTTAAATTCAAATTATATTTTATGTTTTATTCTTTGTGTTTATTTTTTGTTTCACTTCATACTAAAATTGAAATGAGAATAAGGGATGTACCATTCATGAATGTAGCCATACAAACCCTTGTTATTAAGTGTGAAGTTTATCTATTGGACATTGTGTTGCACCATTAGCCAAAGATCTACATCCAATGTCATTAAGAGTGACCCCCTAGGTTTTTTAGAGCCTAAAGTGTAGGGGAGAAAATTTTGAGATAAATCTCTTGTTTGTTGGTCACTGATCTAGGCTTCTTGATAATAGGACTCAACTAATGTTTAGATAAACCTAGGAAACCAACTAGAAAAAGAACCAATAGATTGGAAAAAATTTTGGGGATAAAAAAGAGTTCCAATTGTATTAGAGCCTATAAATTAGTATTATAACTATGACATTTAAATTAGCCATCAAAGTTTGGCCAACCAATAGATTGGTGACTCTGTTGGGACTGTATTGTATTATTGACTCAGAAGGACCTAGTTGTAGTATTTGTCAAGAGTTGAAAGTTATTTATTAGGTAGGTTTTTGGTCTCTATTCCTTCTCCCCTTTTGGATGGTGACTCTAAAGAATCAAACTAGTGAGAATACTATTTTGAAGATTATTTACTCAAGAAGGATTGTAGGAGATCATAGTTTCAATAAGATCCTAACAAGTTAATGTTTGGAAAGACACAAGAATTGAGGAACTTTGTACTTGAAGAGGGAGTTGTTGCAACATATATATGAAGATACCTACTAGTTGAATGAATTCAACATTAAATCGATATTCAAGGAACTTCTAGCTTCTTGAAGATCTTATCCTCCTTATGAGCACTATGCAAAATATTTTAATAAAAAAACACTATTTCATATTTTTCCCCTTAGGTTCCTTGATCTTTCACTTGGAAAATATGAGTTTTTTAAGAAATAAAAGGTTCCTTTGTCTTATTGCACAACCACCACTTGCAAGTTTAAATCTCCTCCTCTCCCAACTCTCATATCTTTTTTGGTAACTAATTTTAGACTCGAGCTCTTCCATGGTGAATTTAGTATCATTGCTATTAACTATGACTTTGGTAATTGAACATATGTTTTATGTTGGTTTAAATTCTTGGTATGAATTTGATAAATATTTCATAATAATCAAATTGGGGAGTTTGGATATTGATGAGTATGGAGCTATGTGTATGCATTTTTTATTTTGTATTCAAGAAATTATAACTACCTATAGCATGCAAAACACCATCATAAAACATGCATTTTCTTTGTAACCAAGTAGCATATGAAATGAAATGAAATGATTTTTTTAATTATGTCTATGAGACTAGAAAATCCATGGGACCCATGAGATGGAACTGAAACTATCTTAAATAATCAAAACATCCAACAACCCCAACAATTACTTCATGTTTTCTTCTAACTCTTTACTGATTTTGTTTTTCCTACTACGTATTTTTATCAAGTATCTTGATTTTTCTCTCTTATCCTCTTTAAAAAAGGTTGTTAATGATTTGAATTTCTAGAAAATCTATGTGATTGTATTTGATTTCCTCGTAACCCTTACAGTGCATAATATAGTACCGCTTTGTCTCCACTAATCCTGATGAGTAGAAACAACAAATCCTATCTAGACACTCCTCTTTTGGTATTTTCCATATTCCTACTTCACATCTCAAGTGGTGGGAGCTAGTTCTTAATTGAGTTATTAGCATTTTAGCTTTCCACTTTATATTTGCTCTACATAGTAATTTTTCTTGTGATTGTATGATATCTTTCACTTTCTCTCTTACACACCTTTTAATTTCTATAGTTGTGTTTGGGCTCTTTTACATGTTGATGCCCCTTTTTTCCTTCCACTTGACATTTTTCTTAATCCATGTTATCTTCCTTCTAATTAAGTTTTACTCCACCACAATTTTGGGCTAGAGGTGCCCCCCATATTCTCAATTCACTTCAAATATCTTCATAATTGGATTATCACAACCACTTCAATTTGAGAGAATCCAAATTCAACTAAATAAATATCATACAAGACCATGCTTTTTATTTTTAAATTGTTTGTAATTAGTTGATTTTGTAATCTTTCTATTTACCTCCATTTTGAAGTTCATGTGTTGTAACCCCAAAAATTGTAACCGTATAGAATCACAGACATAACAAGCAACCAAAAAAAAATCTTATTTTTTTCCAATCCCATAACTTAGTTGATATACATATGTTTTGAAGCACTATAGATATTTTCATCCCCCTTCTATTCTTTTTTTCCTATAAGTCTCCTAGTTGAGATTGTTATAAGAATAAAGGCCTAAATACTTGTATTCATTTACCACCTAATATTTTCCCTCAAACTCATAATTTATTTGCTTCCTAGCTCTTTTCAAAGTGAATATTATAACCTTGGTTTTGATGACGTTCACTTGCATCCCCATTTCTTGAAAAAACATCTCTAGAGCTTTTAGATGTTCTTGCAGACTATTTTCTAATTTTTTAATTATGGTAAGATCATTTGCATATATCAGCAACTTGATCACATAAGTGACTAAGAAAACTTATTCACCTCCCCAGTTTTCTATTTATAACCTGAGCAAAGTGGGAGACAATGGGAAGTCTTATTTGACACCAATGTCACTCCCAAAGCACTCAGATAGACCAATCCTTGTTCTCATTTTGGTTCAAACTTGATCATAAAGTTTATGGATACTAGGCCTATACTTTTCCAAAATTCTAAGCTCTTCCATTATGTCCCCAAGTTTGTTTATAGGCATGTCAAATTCCTTCTTGAAGTCAACAAAACAAAAAAAAGTATGCTTCCTTTTTTAACCAAAACTTTTTCAACCATGCGTCTAAGAGTAATGTAATGGTCAATTGTAGAATGCTTTGGTCTAAAACCATCTTGCCCTTTCATCCTCTTACCCTCCTTCTTATTCCAAAGGTTTACTTTTAATTCCACCATGCTACCGAAGAGCTTCCCATAAAGAGAATCAATCATTATGGTGCAATAATTTGAAGGGTTGTTGATATCACCACTCTTGTGGAGAGGGATAACAATACTCATCATCAATTTTTTTGAGAAACCATGTTGAATGGCTCTCTTGAAAATCCCTTTGATATGTGACACCAAGAGTTCTAACCCCATTTCAAGTATTATGCTTATAACTCATCGATGTCTCAAGCATTGCTTTCTGCCAACACTTCGATTCCAAATTTAGTATATTTTGTGGAGAAAATTTTACCTTTACTGTTAATTGATGGAGGGGTTTTATCTTGGTCTCTATCATACAATTTTTTTGCATATTCTAACTACTAGACATTTGTGATACTATTTTCATTGGTTGTTCTATTCTACTACAATTCCATCTGAAAAACCTTTGAGTTGTGCTTTCCAAGAGAAATTATTTCCCTCCTTTTTACTATCATGTACTCCTATTTTTTTTATCTCACTAATTTTTTATACAGTTGTTTATTTTCTTGTTCCCTTCCTAATATTTTCAAATTTTTAGTTTCCTTACACACTTCGTCATTCCACAAATTTTTTGGATAACCATTATTTAGATCTCTACCTTAGCTCTTTTGCATGCTATGAGAGCCTTGTGAATGATTGCCATAAAATTTTCATTGTTTATTATGTTTTGATGTTTGTTGGGACTACCGATGTTTTTTATTTCCTATATTTATTTTTCAAGCATTTTTTTTAAATATTTCTTGATTTTGCAAGTTAGAGGAATTTTGTCTTGAGAGCCCATTATTTTTTATGGTTGAGGACTAGTTCTTTCTTGGTCAATTTTTTGCATTCCAAGATTCATGTAAATAGGGATATCATCAGATTTCAATTCTATAAGATAGCTCCCTATTTCCACCCCTATTATCATTGGTATAATACTTTATGATCCAACATGACAGAGTACACTATGTTTTTCCCATTTTAGGTATGACATGTGAAATCCCCAAGTTTAGAAATGTATTTATGTCGTTACATATGATCGTCATGGAGGTTGTAAAACCCTAATAAATTTACACTGAAAGACAAAATACCACCCTTTGAGTCCTAAGATACCCTTTTCTACCTTTGATTTCTTCTTTCTCTAACCAAAATGGATTTCTATTTTCCCATCTTCCTTACTAATACAAAGAGCTTGGTTATTTATTGGTCTTGCATTAAATTCCCCTATTAGAATAATCTTGCATGTGGCACAATACTTTTTATGTCCATTTTATCACTTCATATGAATCTTCTCTATCTAGATTATTTTTCCTACACACTTTAGAATCATATGGAGCAACATAACATGTTGTGATTCAAATTATAGATTCCCTATCTATCATCTTCAACCATATGTATTGGTTATTTGGGTCTTTATTTTTCCATTTTTATGATTCTTTCACATTCTTTCCTAACTAGGGTTTTCACTCCTTCATGCTCCTTACCACTTTTTGTTAGCTCATTCCAAACTGATATATTTTTGTAACCTTTGAATTTTGGTATCCTACAACCCTCATTTTCATGTGTTTCTATGAATGCAATGATATATTTTTCTTTTGTTATGGGCCCCAACCCAAGTCCCCTCCTCCAAGTGTAGCCTCTACAATTCCAACTTACCATTGAGAGGTGATCTTGGGGGGCCATGCTTTCTTGTTTATTATGTTTCATGTTGTCCCTGAATTGGACTTTCCCTCTATATAACCATGCATAATTTCATGCATTTATTGTTGTTATAATTGTTTCTAATTCTTTCCTTCTTTCTTCTAGTTGTTTTGGAGTTAGATCCTAATCTATATATAATGGTGTTCCTTTGAGGAATCTTTTGCTTCTTAGTCTTTTTTTATCTTCCCCGCTTTTCAAGATTACCCTTATATGTGTACTCTTTTTCTCCTCTCATTATTTTTCCATTTATATTTTCTTGGAGGATATTCCCTCCCCATTGGAGCTTATCTAATAGGAAGTCTCTTACTACCCTACTAGTAACTACTCCATCTTTTTGCTCTTTCATCCCTTTAATTATTATATTTTTTCCCTATTCTACTTATGTTTTTCTTCCCACATTTGTAACTTGATTTTTTTTATTTATGATCTCTCTTTGTGTCTTTGTTACCCCTTTTTCCACTTGAGCCCATGATTTGGCCTCTTCTAATTTCTCCATTATTTTATTTTCCTTGACCTTCATGTTTGTTATAATTGATTGAAACTCTTTGGTATGTTGGGTATCTTATTTTTCAATTGTTTGAGCTTTTTATTTACTCTTGATTTGAATTAACTCAAATTTTAGAGCCAACATCTCACACTTCCCTACTTTTATGATATACTACAAATATTTTATTTGATCTTTAATTGACTTATTTTCTTATACTAATTTTTGGTTGATTTCGAAGAGCTCTTGGAAATTTCTATCTTTTAGTTGTTCTCTCTCTTCTAGCTTGATGATTCTCCCTTTTAGATTTATTATTTCCTTGATATAGAACTTAGAAGACCACATTAAAGGGGTTGATATGGGGTTGTATAGCTTCTGGCTAGCCTAATTTTCCTCCCATCCTCTTATGATGGTTTCAAGGTGTTTCTTGGACCCTTGTTGCCTCGATTCAACTCCCAACTTTGGCAATTCTTCTATTTGGTTTTCTTCTTTGACTACCAGTAGATTTAATTGATTTTCATTCTCACCTTTTTTTCTTATGTTAAATTTAATTTTTCTCTCATTTGATGATGCTTGAGTATTGTAGGTTACTTTGGGAAGTATTGCTACAATTTTTTGTTTCCTAGTCATTTTAATTTCCTTGTTATTTTAACCTATTTTTGCTACAATATCCTATTATGTTGTTTAGCATTGACATAGTTCAAGTTTTCTCCTATATTCATTACTTTCTTTTAGTTTGTTTCTATTTTTGATGTTGCAATAGAAGTGATTCTAAAGATCTTGTAGTGATAATAATTATTTTATGGTGCAAGGCACCTAGGCCTTCATGTTGTTAAAGGGGTCTAATGTTAGTGTTTTTTTGTTTAAGTCATGTTTTTGTTTGTAATAACCTGTATTTAAGACCATTTCTTATGTGTGTAAGTGGTTTGGAGTTCTTTTGGAATCAATTAGGTAAAATTTGTAAGAGTTGCAAAAAGTTGCAAAAGTTGTCAAAGCAACTTTGCATTTTTGGGAAGTTGAATGGTTGGGGAGTTGAGAAAACAATTTGAATCAATTGGTTATGCTTGGTAATGTTTTAAAAAAACATGTGTGAATGCTGATACAAGGTTGGATGATGCAAATTTGAATTCTGAATAACAAAACTCTATTTTCTACATTTTTAAGCTATATTTTTTTGCTACAAAGATTAGTACGACCTTGTACATCCTGTGAATGATTCAAAATTCATTGGGATTGATGGTGTGTTGAGACTTCTATAATTTTCAATTAATTTCATTCATTTTCACCAAGTTAGGAGAGGGTTAGAGCAATTTTGCCACAAACAGTAGAAACCCTAGTTAAAGAGGGTTTGATTGAAGAAAATGAGTTTTTGACCCATTCCACCAATGAAAAAGTCCGATAATTAATGGAATGGGTGTAGATAGGTGATGTTTTTTTTTCTTGATGTTTGCAAGAGTAGGGGAGGAAGGTTGGTGCAACTTTGTTGATGCCCTAGGCAGAAAACCTCATGTTTTGGGCATAAAATGTGCTTAGGAGTTAGGGTTTGGTAAAAAGCTATTGAGAAGTTGTTTCTAATTGTGAGAAATGCTTGCACAGACCCTATGAGACATGTTTGAGGCATCATTTTGAAGATTTGAATCCTGGATATTGAAAACCCCATAGAGACCTAGTTGAACAAGCCTAAATAGGCCTTTGTCAAAATGAGAGTCAATTTTAGAGCTTTGTGTTACAAAACACACCCTCCTACAAATTTGGTATGTTGTCAAATGCCAAAAATGGTATCCAAAACAGATTTTAGGTTGTGGTTTTGATTTGTTCCCTTCAAGTTATGCCAAGAAAACCATGTTTGTTATCCTACAAGACCTAATGGTCGTTTGTGAAGGAAGTTACCTTGTTTGATGTGTTAAGGCTCTTGAATTGGAAAATATTGTTTAATTGAGATTGTGTTGATACCATCCACCTTTCTCTACATAAAATTGGTATCAGAGAATAGGTAGGTTTGTAAAAAGGGAAGTGTGAAGCAAAAAAAGAACAAGATGCCTCTAAAGGGTAACCCTATGGCTAGGGAAATAAATGAGATGAAAGAAAAGATTGCAAAAGTGACTAGAAGATTGAAGGAACTACAAGATATGGTGGTAGCAAGGTCTAAGGTTGTTGAAACCATTCAGAGGAGAGGTATGGGCATGGGTGATGTGAATGACCCCGAAGAAGAAGGGGAATAAGAGAATGAAGAAGAAGAAGAGGAATTGGATCCTAATGAGCAGAGGATGTTCAAGATACTAAGAATAGTCAAGGTAGATAAACACAAGATAAAGATTTATTTACCTATGTATGGAGGGAACTTGAATGAGGAAGACCTTTTGGATTGGATTGCAACACTTGATAATTACTTTGAATGTGAAGATGTACCTGAGAAGCAAAGGGTCAAGATAGCAAAAAAAAAAATTGAAGGGTCATGCCCTATTGTGGTGGGATTATGAGCAGACTATAAGGAGGAAGAAATGAAAGTCAAAAATTATTTTTTGGGACAGAATGGTGGCCAAGCTTAAGGGTAAGTTCTTACTGGCTAATCATGCAATTCAAATGTACAAGAAACTTCAAGGTCTGAAACAAAGAGATATGTATGTCATGTTGAAAAACAAGGTGAAGAAAGCTTGTAATATGAACTTAAATGTGTGAATGCAAATCTGAAATATGTAGATTAACCTTAGCCTTAGTGTGAAGAAAGAATGAGAGAGAGAGAGATAGAACAATATAACACATGCAACAATAGATTTACGTGGAGAAACCCCAAAGGGAAAAAAATCCACCACCGAAAGAGAGGAAAGTATATTACTGATAATCTTCAATATTACATGCAGCAATAGACTTCTCTTATCATTCCCTGTAAATCCAGCAGCACCCTGTTACCCTGCAAAACTGAATTCTAATAACACTAGCTCAAGGCCCCAATTTATAGAGATTTGTGAGGATGAAAACCACCATGGTTTCACCAAACAATAGGCAGCAATACCACCTAGAAAAACCCACGCCTTCCTCCTTGAAATGGTCAAAAATACCAAAAATAGCCTCTTACAGATGCTCTTACAGCTGTCATAAGGCATCTTTTATGCATGGGCGCCTGGGGTCTAAAAATAGCATATTGTCATAGGGAATCTGTCATCTGTCATAGCATCTTATGACAACTTGCATGCATGTCATAGATGCTCTTACAACACCCTATTTTGACCCACAACCTTATTTTAGAAGATTCCAAGGTGGGACGCCTAGCTAATTTGTCCTTTTCCATAAGGATAAACGGTAACGGTAACACTGCATTTACATAGTCTCTTTCACCACTGTTGGTCAAACAGTTTCACCTCTTATGGGTAAATGTACAAAACACTTTAGGAGAATAATAAAATAAAGGATTTACAAGGTTGATGACACCTAAATCCTAACATTCTCCCACTTGACATCATACATTGTAAATTACACCCATAGAGATACAATTACATAGAATTAAGTACAGTGATCAAGGCCCATGGCCTTTCTGCACCAAGAGAACTTTTCCGTGGTGGCTTCATAAGAAATCTGCAACATTATCCAAAGTGTCAACTTTTCAATCAAGACTTGTCCATTCTCAACCATTTCTCACAAAGTGATACTGAACATCAAGATGCTTAGTACGAGCATGATACATAGGATTTTTAGCCAAACATATGGCACTCTGACTATCACATCCGATCCTCACTATCCTACAATCAAAACCAATACCATTACCAAGTCTCTGTAACCAAACTGCCTCCTTAGAGGCATGTGTAGCAGCCATATACTTTGCTTCAGTGGTAGACAAAGCAACTATAGGTTGTCTTTTACTCATCCAACTCACTGCTCCTCCAAACAAAGTAAACACATAGCCACTAGTGGATCTTCGACTATCCAAGTCACCTACCCAATCTGCATCAACAAAACCCTGTATGTCCAATGACTTATCAACATTGTCAGTACCATGATAAACCAAACAGTAATCAGAAGTGCCTTGCAAATATCTGAATACCCTTTTGACAAAAGTCCAATGTTCTTTACCAGGGTTAGACATAAACCTACTTAGAACTCCCACTGCTTGGGCTATATCTGGTCTAGTACAAACCATTGCATACATTAAACTACCAATAGCACTAGCATAAGGAACTTTAGACATTTCATCAATATCATCATCCAATTTAGGACACATGTCTAAACTCAACTTAGTACCAATAGGAAATGGAATATTTACTGGTTTACAGTCCTGCATATTAAACCTTTGCAAAATAGTGTTAACATACTTGCTCTGACTTAACCAAAGCTTTCTGTGAATCCGATCCCTAATGATTTCCATCCCAAGAATATATTTATCAGCCCCTAAATCTTTCATATCAAATGTGCCAGAAAGCTGAGTTTTAAGTTCCCTAATCATTGGCTTATTGTTACCAATGAACAACATATCATCCACATATAAGACAATAATCAGTATCTGATCATCAATAACTTTAAAGTAAACACAGTGATCCTCATCACTTCTAACAAAACCCATATTTAATGCAAATGCATCAAACTTCTGGTACCACATCCTAGGTGACTGTTTCAAACCATATAGAGACCTCTTTAACCTGCAAACCAAGTGTTCTTTTCCTTTCACAACAAAACCGTCAGGCTGTTGCATATAAATTTCTTCCTCTAGATCCCCATGCAAGAAAGCAGTTTTAACATCCATTTGTTCTATTTCTAAATCATAAGTAGCAGCAATGGATAAAATGAATCTAATAGAGGTTAACTTAGCAACAAGAGAGAATATTTCACCAAAATCAACTCCCTCTCTCTGGGAGTAGCCCTTGGCCACTAATCTGGCCTTGTACTGTTCCAACTTTCCGTCTGCACCAAACTTCTTTTTATATATCCACTTACAACCAATGGCCTTTCTTCCTTTGGGAAAACTAACAAGATCCCAGGTGTCACAGTTTTTCAAAGACATCATCTCATCATGCATGGCCTGCATCCAAGACTCACATTCTTCTGAAGAGAGAGCCTCCCTAAAAGATCTAGGTTCATCATCAGTACATAACAAAGAAAATTTACAACGAAAATCAAGTGGGCTATACCTGTCAACTGGATTTCGTTGTCTTGTGGATCTTCTCAAAGGTGGAGTAAGAGGTTCCTCCTCATGTTCATCCTCATTTTTTTCAACTTCTTCTGTTACAACGGATTCGTCAGAACTCTCTTCTTCTTCTCCATCTTCTTGTCCATCTCTCTGTTCTTCCACATGTGCATCTTCTTGCTTAGTTTCAAAATGCACTGTTTTTGACTTTTCCTTTGGTTGCACATCTTCAAAGTTAGCTCTAAATTCCCTGAAAATAACATCTCTAGAAAATATCATCTTTCGTGTTAGTGGATTCCAAAGTTTATAACCTTTAATATTTTCACCATAACCTACAAAGATGCATTTCTAAGATTTGGGATCCAATTTAGACCACTTCTCTTGAGGCACATGAACAAAAGCCTCACAACCAAAGACCCTTAAATGTGAAACTGAAGGCTTTTTACCCAACCACATTTCATAAGGAGTTTTATCAACAAGAGCTTTACAAGGAGATCTATTAATTAAATAACAAGCAGTACCAACAACCTCTGCCCAAAAGCATTTGTCTAACTTAGCACTACTTAACATGCTCCTAGCTCTTTCCATTAATGTATGGTTCATTCTTTCTGCTACCCCATTTTGTTGGGGTGTGTAAGGTGTAGTCTTTTTCCTAACAATTCTTGCATGTTTGCAAAACTCATCAAATTCCTTAGAACAATATTCACCCCCATTGTCAGCTCTCAATACTTTTATCTTATAATCTATTTGCTTTTCAACCAATGCCTTAAATTCCTTAAATTTGGTGAAAACTTCATATTTTGAATGCATAAAATAAATCCAAGTATATCTTGAGTAATCATCAATGAAGGAAACATAATAACGAGATCTACCCAAAGAATTTGTATCCACTGGACCACACACATCCGAATGAATAAGTTCTAACAATCGATTAGCTTTATTAGTTCCTTTAGGAAATGATGACCTGTTTTGTTTACCAAACACACAATCCTCACAAAAATCATTTTTACTAACAGAATAATCAGAAATACCGTCTACTAGTTTCTTATCAAGTATGGTCCTAAGACCTTTTTCACCAATGTGACCCAATCTATGGTGCCACAACATACATGCATTTTCAGCGCTAGTTACAAAAGAGGAGTTACAAAAAGTAGAGGCATGTAGCGTAAATAAATTCCCTGTCTGAGATCCTTTAGCAACCACCAAACTTCCCCTTACCATCCTGCAACCAGACTTGTCAAATGTCACATGCATCCCAGAATCATTCAACTTGGAAACTGAAATTAAACTTTTTGTAAGTCCTGGAATATGTAAAACATCATCAAGGGTTTTAACCCTCCCATCACTGAAACACAATTTTACCTTTCCTTTACCAATAACCTTTTGTGAGCTATTATCACCCATGAAGACCTCTCCTCCATCATATTCTTTGTATGTAGAAAACCACTCCTTATGAGGAGTCATATGGAAGGAAGCACCTGAATCAATAAGCCAAGCATCATTACAAACTGTGTTAGCTGAAATAATCAAAGCATCAGAATCACCGTTATCAGAGGACTTTTCCATGGAGGAATCTGCATTCTTTTTCTTGTTTCTACATTCCTTCTTCACATGTCCCCATTTACCACAGTTCCAACACTTCACTTTGCTCTTTCCAGGGGTCTTAGATCGTCCTTTAGACTTATCCTTCTTCTTATCCCCTTTAGGCTCTTTCTCCTTGGGCCTACCTCGCACATGCAAGGCATCTTGGGAGCCACTGCGCATGGTCTTTCTCCTCATCTCCTCTGAAAGAAGTATGGGAATAATAGTATCCAACTTAGGTTCTGCACCACCACTTGTTATAGCAATAACTAAATTTTCCCAAGATTCTGGCAAAGAGCAAATCAATAAAATGCATTTATCCTCATCTTCTATTTTAACATCAATAGATGCAAGCTAACTTATAATCAAATTAAAAGCATTCAAATGTTCAGCAATAGATTCACCATCCTTCATCTTTAATGAATACAAACATCTTTTGAGATACAACTTGTTAGACAAACTCTTAGTTTGGTAGATTTCACCTATCTTCCTCCAAAGCTTGTATGCTGTGTCTTCTGAAGAGACATTCAGGAGGACAGAATCTGTGAGACACAACCGAATAGTCCCTCGAGCCTTCTTGTCTAACTTATTCCAATCTTCATCTGACAAGGTTGAAGTAGATGGCTTCTTTTCAACTGAAACTGGTAACCACTGATCTCTTTCCTCAAGAAGGTCCTCCACTTTCAACTTCCACATCTCGTAACCAGTTCCATTGAACTTCTCAATATCTAGACGTGAGGTGGAGGCCATGGTATGCAATCTTTCACAAATCTGCAAAACCCACAACACAAAAGCTCCCACTGCAGCAAAAAACCTTCAACACTCTAAAAGGAAAGCGTCCCTTCCTTAACAGAACTATTAGCTCTAATACCAAATGTTGAAAAACAAGGTGAAGAAAGCTTGCAATATGAACTTAAATGTGTGAATGCAAATCTGAAATATGTAGATTAACCTTAGCCTTAGTGTGAAGAAAGAATGAGAGAGAGAGATAGAACAATATAACACATGCAACAACAGATTTACGTGGAGAAACCCCAAAGGGAAAAAACTCCACCACCAAAAGAGAGGCAAGTATATTACTGATAATCTTCAATATTACATGCAGCAATAGACTTCTCTTATCATTCCCTGTAAATCCAGCAACACCCTGTTACCCTGCAAAACTGAATTCTAATAACACTAGCTCAAGGCCCCAATTTATAGAGAGTTGTGAGGATGAAAACCACCATGGTTTCACCAAACAATAGGCAGCAATACCACCTAGAAAAACCCACACCTTCCTCCTTGAAATGGTCAAAAATACCAAAAATAGCCTCTTACAGATGCTCTTACAGCTGTCATAAGGCATCTTTTATGCATGGGCGCCTGGGGTCTAAAAATAGCATATTCTGTCATAGGGAATCTGTCATACTGTCATAGCATCTTATGACAACTTGCATGCATGTCATAGATGCTCTTACAACACCCTATTTTGACCCACAACCTTATTTTAGAAGATTCCAAGGTGGGACGCCTAGCTAATTTGTCCTTTTCCATAAGGATAAACGGTAACGGTAACACTGCATTTACATAGTCTCTTTCACCACTGTTGGTCAAACAGTTTCACCTCTTATGGGTAAATGTACAAAACACTTTAGGAGAATAATAAAATAAAGGATTTACAAGGTTGATGACACCTAAATCCTAACATTTCAAAGCTTACACTAATGAGTTTTATAAGTTGAGTATAAGAGCAGGTCACATGGAGGATGATGTGGAGAAGGTGGCTAGGTATCTTAGTGGGTTAAGGTTTAACATTCAAGATGAGTTAAGTTTGGAAATCCCAAGAATGGTTGAGGAATGCTACCAATTGGCAATTAGGGCTAAAGAAAAGCTAAAGAGAAGGCAAGAAAAGTCAAACATGGGAAGAGGCAATAATTCAAGAGGAAGAGGTTCATTTTATAATACAAGGTAGTCATATGAGAGCCAAGAAGATACAAGAACAAGTTTCAAATTAGAGAGGTGGATTTAGAGGAGGTAGATTAGGCTTGAAATGCAGATTTTGAGATCAAGGAAGATCAAATGCATTCATAGGAAGGTACTACCAATGCAACAAGTTAGGACATCAAGAATGGCAATGCAATGAAGATCAATCCACTACTTCACATGGAGGATAAATAAGAGCTCCATTGGTGCAAGAAGAGGACAATAAGAGTGTAAAATCTCTATCACAACATGTTGCTCTAGAGGTTGGTGAATCACTTATGGTAAGGAGAACTCAAATCAAAGTACCAGTAGAAAAGGAGCCACCACAAAGGAAGACTCTCTTCAAGAAAAGTTGTAAGTACTTAGGTAGGGGTTGTAAAGTTGTAATTGATTCAGTAAGTACAGATAATATGGTTTTAGTTGAGATGGTTGAAAAACTTAAGTTGCCTAGAATACCACATGCTACTCCTTACAAAGTCTCTTGGTCGAATGAGGGTCAATATGTTTTGGTGAATAAACAAAGTTGGGTGGAGTTTAATATAGGGGGGTACAAAGACAAAATTTTGTGTGACATACTACCCATGGATGTGTGCCATTTACTACTAGGGAGGCCTTGGAAATTTCATAGGCATCCTATGTATGATGGAAGGAGAAATACTTATGAGATAGAAAAAGATGGGGTCTCCTATACTTTTACACCATTGAAAGAGGAGGACAAAGGACAAACTAAGGGAGCTAATGTGATGATGGTAGGTAGGAAGAAGTTCATAAAAGTGGAATAAGAGGAGGAAAGGGACCTTGCAACGACTCCTAAACCTAAAGACATTATGATAGTAGACATGAAGAATGACATGATTTTGAAGGGAAACGATATTTAGTGTCAAGCTCTGTTGCGTTGAAGGTCAAGGATGAATTGATTTTGGAGATTCAAGATTGGCTTAAGAAGTATGTTGCTATGATGATAGGAGAAGTGCTACATTCATTGATTTCAAAATGGTATGTTGGTCATTCTATTCCTTTCATGTCAGAGGTCAATATGCATGATCAAGCAATAGTTACAAGGATACAACAACAAATGGAAGAGATGGGAAGAAAATGTGTAGAGGTCAAGGGTAAACTACAAGGGAATGTGGAAAAGTTCAAGCACAAAATTGAAGTGAAGAGGAAGGAGGTTCATTACAAGGATGGAGAAGTTATGGTAGCAAGTAGTGATGAAAATTCAACAACATTCTCAAGTGAAAAATAGGTCAAAGATCATCCATCAAACAGGTCTCTGAAATTGAAGCATATCCTAGATGCTAAGAAACTCAAAAGGGAAAGGGACAATGCCTATTTCTAGTATTTGATTCATTGGAAAGGTTTACCAAATGGAGATGTTACTTGGAGGCTAGATAATGACTTGATCAAGCCTAAATCTATTGCAACACTGTCCTCAAGGGGCCTTGAGTTCATTTTGCCCAGGGAGTATGGTGTAGGGCACTTGGGCCTCCATGTTGTTAAAGGGGTCTAATGTTAGTGGTTTTTGTGTTTAAGTTATTTTTTTGTTTGTAATAATGTCTTTAAGATTATTTCTTATGTTTGTAAGTGGTCTGGAGTCCTTTTTGGAGTCAATTGGGTAAAATTTGTAAGAGTTGCAAAAAGTTGCAAAAGTTGTCAAAGCAATTTTGGATTTTTGCATTTTTGGGAAGTTGAACAGTTGGGGAGTTGAGAAAACTGTTGGAATTGATTGATTATGTTTGGGAATATTTTAAAAAAGAATTTTTGAATGTTGAGACAAGGTTATATGATGTAGATTTGAATTTTGAATAACAAAAACTTTGTTTTCTACATTTTTAAGCTATATTTTGCTGCTACGTAGATTAGTACGACCTTGTACGACCTAGGAATGATTTAAAACTCATTGGGATTGATGGTGTGTTGAGTCTTCTATCATTTTAGTTGATTTCATTCATTTTTATCAAGTTAGGAGAGAGTTAGAGCAATTTTTCCACAAACAGCTAGAAACCCTAGTTAAAGAGGGTTTGATTAAAGAAAATGAGTTTTCAACCATTCCATTAGTGAAAATGTCTAATAATCAATGGAATGGGTGTATATAGGTAATTTTTTGTGTTCTAGATGTTTGCAAGAGCAAGAGAGGAAGGTTGGTGCAACTTTGTTGATGCCCCAGGTAGAAAACCTCATGTTTTGGGCATAGAATTTGCATAGGAGTTAGGGTTTGGTAAAAAGCTCTTGAGAAGTTGTTTGTAATGATGGGAAACGCTTGGGAAGACCCTATGAGACATGTTTTAGGCATCAGTTTGAAGAGTTGAAGCCTGGAGATTGAAAACCTCATAGTGGCCTAGTTGAACAAGCCTAATTAGGCCTTTGTCAAAACAGGATAGTCAATTTTAGAGCTTTTTGTTACAAAACACACCCTCTTACAAATTTGGTATATTGTCAAATGGAAAAAAGGGTATCCAAAACAAATTTTAGGTTGTGGTTTTGAGTTTTTCCCTTCAATTTATGCTAGGAAAACCCTGTTTATTGTCCTACAAGGCCTAATGGTCATTTGTGAAGGAAGTCACCTTGTTTGATGTGGCAAGGCTCTTGAATTGAAATTTTTTGTTTAATTGAGATTGTGTTGATACCATCCACCCTACTTTACATCATTTTATGGAGCTCTCTTGGTTGAAAGATATTTCATAAGGAATTAACATGTCTACCTTGGTAGCCATTTGACTCACTCTTATGCCCTCCTCTTTTCACTAATTTATTTCCCCTCTCTAAAGTACTAGTCATGTATCTATTTTTTGCAGTTTATTTTCTTGATTGAGAAACTCTAAGTTTAAAACTCGTCATTTACCAATGTTGAAAAAAGTTTAAGGTGGAAGCTTGATAGTATTTATGAGGGCTTAAGTGGTTTTACAACACTCACCTTAGAGTTATATGCCCCACATTTTCTTTTGCATTAATTTTCCCCCACCACAACCTCCATAATTTTTTTGAAAAAACCCTTGATCAAATAATTAAATATAATAACTAATAAGTATTTTTCTTGCTTCTTCTCCTACTCACAATTAGCACATAAATTCTCAATATTATATAAGTCAATTTGATTGTTTAGGTACCTTTTTGGTATCATTATATAGATAGAAATATACTATGTAACTAAACTTCTATTAGTGTGCTACCTATTAGAATTGGCTATGGATGCCAAGATCTATGGACCAAATGGAAAGCACAAAAGAGAGAGATGAATATGACAAGAATAAACTATATTCAATGTCAATGATATGAGATGGTTATGATTGTTTACAATGAGAGAGACCCCTTGGTTATATAGCCAAGGTGAGAACATAGAAGGGCATAAGATTATGACAAGTGCTGTAATCTTATGACATGAGACAACTATGAAAATCTATCACTCCACCTAAGGTGGAGAGATAATCACATGATGTGTCCACAAAAGGTGGAAGTGATAAAGTAATGACATGTCAAGTCCACCAAAAGTGGAAATTCTCCAACAACCTCCTATGTGGTCCCTAAGTAAACTTAACTAAGGTGTAATCATGACCTAGGACAAGGTACAACACTTTTAATTACACCAACACACCCCCTTAAGTGCAACTTAGGGAGTGGCAGATTATTATGCAAATGACACAAAGATACAAAGATGGGTCCCGACTACGAGGCCATGTTAGGTACCCATGTACATATGCAATGCAATCTCTCACAAGCAAGGAAAGGGAGAAAACCTCATGGGAAAACCTCCCCCTCAAAAGAGAGATGAAATACAAAATAGAGATACTCTCAATGATGCATGAGAAGGTAAAAACCCCATGTGGGGAAAATGACCCCTCCATAAGAGAGAAGTAGAAGAGAGACAAGGTAGCCCCCCCTCAATGTTGAGTCTCCTGCAATGATGGTAGAAGATCGACATTGAATGCTAAAGATGATCCAATCTCGCCAAACAACGTTCCTCCCCTTAGGAAGAAATAAAACCATGGATGTATGCAGGATGTCAGGAATATGAATGATGTATGATGGTGTCTCTAAAGCATGCTCAAGTTTCTCCATGTCAATGCCGAAAGCTAACACACTCCAAACAGGCATTCTAGGCCACACTGCTGAAGAGGAAAATCCAACATCTAGTAGAGACTAATGTAGAACATAATCCAAAGACAAAGATATCCCCTCTGAATACAAAGAAGCCTCCTCCAAATGTTGTCCAAAAGCATCCACACTCACACCAATCTGCAAAGAATGATCATGTAGATAATGAACAAGAGGGTCAAGATGTTCCCTCACAACAACTGAAGAAGGTGCATCTTCATCGAAGAGAAGATGTATGTCATCAATGGTGTTCTCCAAATCTACAAGATGAGACTCCACAAACAAGTCTGAAATACTTGTCAAGAAGCCATCCAAAGTAGCCATCTCTGGAAGACTATGTAGATCCCGCTGCACTGAATCACTAGGAGCCAAAACTGTAGCAACACAAGCATCATCAAGTACAATAGTAGATGGAGGAGATGAAATGCATGGCTCAAGGACTGGATCTGATGTGATTATGCCCAAGTTCAAAAAGCCAAATGTCTCCTCTGAATCATGATTCATGTGATCAACAGCCATAGGAACAATGTCACCATCAGAAGCAAACTGTGCAAAGGTATACAACCAAGATGAATGATCAACCACCCTAGTAGCAATGATCTCTCGACTCTCCAAATCTTGAATGATGACAGAATTAGGTGTGAACTCCACAGTTCTCCCATCTCCACCATGTGTAATCTGATATATGGAAAGAAGATTTTTCATCAAATGAGGAACACACAAGACATCTTGAAAAGTGTTTTCCCCAAAACTAATAGATCCCTTCCCTGTTACACTCATGTATGTATTATTTCCCATCAAGATGGGAGACATAGTACAAGGTTGAAATGAAGAGAATATAGACTGTGAAGATGCCATATGATGTGATGCTCCTGAATCTAGAAGCCATCTCCCTGATCTTGGACCTAAATGAGCACAAAGAGCTTGTCCTTTATATTCTAATGATGAAGCTTTACCTTTGTCCTTTTTAGACTGTTTTGAAGTAGAATGAGAAGAAAATTCAGACATTCTAGAAGGAAAATCAATGTGATTCCTTTTGAGAAGAGTTTTCAACTCATCAATGTCCTTCTTATAACAATAGTGTTCTTCATGTCCATCCTTCTTGCAATATGCACAAAAATGCCTCTCCTTCTTAGATGATTCTCCTTTTGAAGAAGATTTTTTCTTTGATTGATCTAAATGTGGATTTACTTGATCTGAATGTTGATTATTCTTTGCTTTCTTCTATTTCTTATCTGATTCTGATTCTTTCACCTGACTAACCAACAATGCCTAAAATTTAGAAGTCTTGATGAGACCCATTGAGATAAGCTTTTGTTGCTCATGTATCAACATCTCAGAAAATGATGCAAATGAAGGTGTAGTGTATGCAGACCCCATAGTCAATCTATGACTATGAAAGCTAGAAACAAAAGAAGCATAATCAGGACCAAGTTTGTTCATTGTATTGTACACCAACTAGATGTCCTTCTTATCAATTCCACATGCTTTACATTGCTCTCTTAGATCATTAACCTTAGTGATGTAGTCCTGGATGTTTTCAAAGTTCTTAGGATCAAGATTCATCAAATCATTATCAATTTGATAGCCTCTTACTTCATCTATAGTACCAAACAATGTTTTCAATTTGTCCCAAGCTTCATGAGAATTTTTACATGATTCAATTTGGAACAACAAATCTTGAGAAACAAGTCTACGAAGACACCCAAGAGCTTTGGCATGTTTGATCATCCATTTTAACTTTTTATCTACATCTGTAGGTTCAGGTACCTTATTTTCAACATATAGAGAGTGACCTTCTGTCATTAGAATATTCCATTCAATTTGATGCCATGTTGAATAATTATATGATGTGAGCAAAGGAACCTTAGAATGGTCCATGAGAATGAGAGAGCAAAAGCAAATAGATCAAAGCAATGCACCAAGAGACCCCCCCCCCCAAATCACTCAATCAAGAAACCCCCCAAGCAATATCTGATTTGTCACTTTATATTTAGTTTGTTTACAGTTGCTAGATGCCAAGAACAACAAACTAGACTTGATCTTAGTGCTTACAGATGCCAAAATAGGCCACAATATCAAGTAAAATTTTTGGTACAAAATGAGATAAATCTAATCCTACCACTAAGGCGTACACGAAAAATCATGCACTTTCAAAAAAAATTGCACACAAAAATGTTACCATAGGAGCAAGTTATGAGCTCCTAAAGTTTGCAAAACGAGGACGAAGCAACAACACCTGTGAGAATCTAAAATTTCTGAAAAAACCAGGCATCAAAATAGAAAAATAATTTCACCACTGTGTAGAGCACAAAATTCTAGCCCAAATAAAAAAAAATTGCACTGAAAAAGAAGCTCGTATGACTGAGATATTGAGCTTCAAAGTTCGCCTATGAAAACCAAAATACAAACGGTGAGGGGAAAAAAAAATTTAATCTACTGATGTCACGCTGATGCGGTGCTGATGTCAGTGAACTAGTCAATTAAATTTGACGTCTGGATGGGTGTCAAAAGAGAATATTCGCCTTCCTGCAGAATATACTAAAGAGTGAGCTTAACTTTGACGTTCAAATGACCATCATTAGTCTGCGTGGAGTCGCCCAAAATCTTTGAAGGAATCTAGAATATTCCTTTACTTTTCATGCCGATTGGAAATGGCCAGATTTCTGAGTTACTATCGATGGAAGGTAATTAACTGGTATTTTTGGAGATCACCGGTATGGAGAAGCTCGCTAGAGAATGGAAGAGGGGCCCGCGGGGCGTATCCAGGGGTGCCATGTGGCTTCTGCTGGGGCCATGGTACCCGTGGGTATGGGTCTGCATACTGCCTACGCAGGTACTACACAGGCAGTACCAAACTGCCTTATTATTATTTTTTTATTTTTTAAAATAAACTTTTTACAATTGAAATTTTTGAAAATATATTTGAACGATACAATAAATTTTTTACAAAAAAATGTAATCGCTTGAAAATTGATTTTTCAAAAAAAAATTCAAATTTTTTTTGACTGATTAAAAAACTATTTTCTAAAAAATCGTACCATCGGTATTAATGACAATCTGAGGGTCGTACGACTCTTTGGGAAAAAAAATTTTGCCTCACTGAACAACTGCTCCAATTTGGATGAATTGACAGTCGATCTTAGGGTTTTTGGCCCTTCTAGAAGCAATGGCAAGGTCGGATTTGACCCAAAATGCTCCAAAATTGCGGCTACCTTCGGGATCTGGCAACCACACTTTAGCTTCAAACCCTCTTAGATTTGGCTTCGTATGTCTGATTTGGAAGAAACAAAAGGAAAAATCGACTTTCTCGAACCTTCCGGACGCAATGGTGAGCTTAGATTTGCACCAAAAAGCTCTGATTTGAACCTACAACAAAAATCCATAAATGGAACCTCCTTAGATCTGGAATCTCTCTTTAGAAAAAGACTCTCCAATGGCACCCAACCGACTCTGATACCATTTAGAATTGGCTATGGATGCCAAGATCTATGGACCAAATAGAAAGCACAAAAGAGAGATGAATATGACAAGAATAAACTGTATTCAATGTCAATGATATGAGATGATTATGATTGTTTACAATGAGAGAGACCCCTTGGTTATATAGCCAAGGTGAGAACATAGAAGGGCATAAGATTATGACAAGTGTCATAATCTTATGACATGAAAACTATGAAAAGTTATCACTCCACCTAAGGTGGAGAATAATCACATGATGTCCACAAAAGGTGGAAGTGATAAAGTAATGACATGTCAAGTCCACCAAAAGTGGAAATTCTCCAACAACCTCCTATGTGGTCCCTAAGTAAACTTAACTAAGGTGTAATCATGACCTAGGACAAGGTACAACACTTTTAATTACACCAACACTACCTAATGCTTATTATGAAACTACTTGAATTGGTCTTTTATTTTGTATATAATGTCATGAATTTGAATATATTGATTTTTTCAATTACTTTTATTTTTTATAATATTTATTAAGTAAATATATAGTCTTCTGTTGAAATTATGAGGATTTCTATATTAAAAACAAATGGAAATATAAGAAACAATTGTCGTACAATCTTTTGAATAGAATTATGGAAAGATTCATTGTAGTTATGTTATATGAAGGGTAAAATTGAATAATGTGTGCATAAAGTTTGAGTAATTTCATATAATAAAACACCTTTGTACATCTAATTATATATGATAATAAGTGGTAGAAATTATAGATGAAAATAGAATCATGCCAATTACAAGTTCCATTTATCTTATGCTAGTGTATTGATGGTCATAATTTTCCCATTTTATATCACCCAAAAGGGTTATAATTTCCCACATACTATATACAAATTATAGGAATATGTATATAAGATCCAATTATATAAGGAAATTATTATTACTAGATAGGAATTATTCTAAATAGAGATAGTGATGATTTATTTTTGAAATAGTACATGTATTCTATTTCTTGAGATGTTTGTAGGAAATTTTACAGACTTAAGGTGATGTGCCTCTGCCTAATCAATTAAAGGATAATCATCTTTCTCAGAGAAAATGCCATTTTTTTTTTATAATATATGATTCAATGAGTGAATTTACAAATACAATTACTATTTTTTATAGAGTAGTTGAGTGGAAGCATGGGAATCTAATGAGAGGTTAAAATTTCTCATTTAAGGATATAATATAAATTAGATATCTCAATCATTAAATACACTTGAATGTGAGTAGGCCATATTGCACACTAAATTATAATAATTATTAATTATATTATTAACACAATTATTCTTAACATCTTCCTATTGTGAGACCATATTTTACTGTAGTGGATAATATTTTTTATTTGTGAATATTTTGATGGAAAAATACCACATCCAACAATATTTTACTGTAGTGGATAATATTTTTTATTTGTGAGTAATTTCATGGAAAAATACCACATCCAATTAATCTTGGGGAATCCTAAATCCATATCAACCACATTTAGATTTGACTAAGGATTTCTTCCTATACATTTTAAAATTTACATAATGAACAAAATAAGTATGTTATACTAATTAATATTGTGAACAACAATAATTGATTTCATGGAGTGTTGATAGAATTCTTCTTGTTACGAATCATATGACTCTTTCATCTTTAATTTTTAAAGGGATTACAAATTTTACCTTCATTATTCAACACACTTTCAATTAAACCTTGATAAGTGTAAGGTTATGGTTTTATTACTTTAAAGAAGTATTCTTTAAATTTAATTTTTTAGTCATAGGAGATTTAGAATATAATGTTATATGATTACTCATGAATCTAATTCTTTATGGGCATTTAAATGATGATTAAATAATTTTTTATCAAAAGTTTTGTGGAAAAAAGTGGTAAGGCTACTTGATTCTTTTAGTGTATGAAATTAAACAAAAAAAAAAGAAAGGGTAGTTTCCTTTCTCAAATGATCTCACTAAACACTGCATAGGGATCAACAAGCCCTTACAAGAAAGAAAAATGATTTGATATAAATATATTAGAAATATTATATTGATCCAATTAGTATTAATATGTTTTGATTAATGGGAAAATTGGGTTTTAGGGGGGACCCAAAACCCCTACAAATAGGTTTTGAAGGGATTTGAAACCCTTTAATAGATAGGTTTTGAAGGGACCTGAAACCCTTATGTAAAAAGATACAACTTAGATAAACAATAACCAACCAACAAAACAAGGGCTATATTATCCATGTTGCCATGACGAGGCTTTGAAGGGAACCTCAAACCCTTAACAACCAGGTTTTAGCAGGGACCTAGAACCAAAACAACACAAAGACTACCTGAATCAGTCAGAAACAACACAACCTACAATAGCCAGGCCAACCATCTACTCAGAATAGCCAAAACTAAGCCAAGAAAACCCACAACCATGATGATGTAGGACCCCTACATCACCCAAAATAGAAATAGTGATGAAGAAAACCCACATCATGCAAAATATGACCCCCAAGGAAAACACTAAGGAAGAAAACCCCCCTTGAAACTCCTTACAACCTAGAAATCCAACTAAAAATCTACCTCTAGAGGAAAGAACTCCCCTCTATAAGAGAGGATGACATGAAAGCCCATACTGTCAAAGCCACAAATCTCTAGCAACCTCAGGATCCACCTTAATAAGAGAATCTTCCACCTCAATAGGAACACCACCAGAGGAGACTAGAAAAGAGGGCTCTCTACCACGTCCATAGAAATCACCTCTACATCTATAAGAAGGGACTCCACCTCTATAGGAGCAATCTTCACCTCAAAATAAGACACATTTTGATGGACCTAGAAGAAATAAAATGCTTCAAAAGAAGGGGAAAACACACCATCCTTTGGAATAGTAGGCTTCAATAACTTTAAAATAAGCTTAGCAAACAAACCAACCACCAAAAAAAGAAGTCTAGGAGAGACACCTTCAACAAACAAGTTGCTACCCATAGTAGCAACATGGAAGGCATACCACCTCCCCATATTAGTCTTAGTAGTAAAATAATCCTTCATCAAAACCCTCTTGAGACATCCCAAGAACTCCTCAAACGAACATGGAAACTACCTAGAATAAATATCAGATGAAAAAGACAACAATCCTCTCCTCAAATAGGAAACAAATAGGATAACCACAAACACAATGATAGAAGTTACTAGAACCCCCAAAGAGCCAAAGATAAAACCACCACAACCAATGCATCATCGGCTTAGAAACCATTGCCATAAACAAATGGCCACCCTCTTCAAAAGAAAAATCCTTACTGACCATAGAGGGAGTAGAGCAGATCTCATAGCCATCAACCAAAAGATCATAATAGGGGACACCACCATATACCGCCATCTGTATATATCCTCCTACCAATAGAAAATAGTTCCCCCCTTGAACCATAGAAGCATCATACTCTAAAAGGAGAACAAAGTATCTCTCTTAAAAAATAGAAGATACTAAGTTATCAGAGAAAATAACCCAGTCAAAAGGAAGAAACCATCAATAAACCACACCGAGGAAATGGGAATCCTAAAACCATCCCAACAGACACCCAACACAACAATAGGGAATGGAAAAACCCACACCACAATAGCTTCCTCAGTAGAATAACTTTTAAGAAAGATTCTCTCAAGGCTCAAAAAAATCATGACAAACAACCACAAGTACTGTGAAGGAAAATCACTAGAAGGAATAGGAAACAACTCACCTATTTCCCATAAAAAGGAACATCCAAAACTGCTCCCAAACTAAAATGAGAAAAATTAGAGGAGCCAACCCAAAAAATCATATCATACAACACAAGAAAGTCTCAAGAGGGTAAAGAACATCACCCACCAAATCCCTCCAAAGTCCATAGACCACCATAAGTGCCCAACCTGTCATTTGTAAAACCTCGAACAACAACAACACCAAGCAAAGGTAGAAATAAACAGTGACCCAAAATCCATCATCTACCCAGCTAAGCACAAGAAATTTCATGACCCACAACCACAAGAAAACCACAAAGTTGGAAGATACAAAAGAGATAAAATAAGCATATCTTGCAATGACACACAATGAAGCCAAAACCATAGGGAAAAAAGGTGAGATCTTTGAAGCTAGATCCCCAACAACCACAAGATCCATCCATGCAACCAAATTTTCATCATCATCATCATTAGAGTTGGCATCACCTATAACATCTTCCTCTAAGGAATTCAAAATTCTTCTCTCACTCCTCTCGCCCGCGCCTGCTTGCTTTTCTATTGTAGAGAAAAGTTAATATTTATGTAGTTTGTAATCTATATTAATATGTTTCACCCTATAAACTTTAAGAATTTATAAACAAGTCAAAACACTACATGAAAGGAAACTATTGCGAATTTATAGAATTTAAGTTAAAGATTTATCAAGATGAAAGTAGAACTATAAATACAAAGTAGAGAAGAAACTAGACAAGAAATCTAGAGGCCTATATTGTGGACACCAATGTGTAGCATGGAAATCTACACATCACATTGTATGATCACTATATTTTCTTATTTCCATTAGGAAACTTGACTAATCTACATAGATAAAATCAATAATACCAATTAGATCACTAGTTGATAATAGAAATGAAATAACAAATATAATCAATATAATCAATATATTCATATGAAAATGATTTTTTATTTTTTGTTAAAAAAGGGGTGAAATTTTTTATTCAAAGAAGAGCATTCAAGTATAAATAGAGGTCAAAATGACTTGAGCCACCAAAGCACAAAACAAAAAAGAACCATACAAAAGCATGCCAAAGCCCAAATAGCACCCAAAAGGACCACCCGACACCAACACAAGGCTACACCTTCTGATCCTCATAAAGATATCTAGACAAAGTGTTATTTTTATCTAGGTCCAACTATATCCAATCATCAACATTCCAAATCTCCACACCTTTAGAGGCCCATTTATCCAAGCAATCAACCACCCTATTCCATTATCTAGGAATTGCACAAAAGAGATGGAATCAAAATTCAAAGCAAGATAAAGGATTTGCTTCACAATAAGAAGTAATCTCCATGAAGAGTCCTAAAAGTCACACTTATTAAGAAGAGAGACCAAAATCATAGAGTCAGTCTCATAGATCACATCCCTCCAGTCAACCTCATATGCTTTCTCTAGAGCCTTGAGAATTGTACAAGCCTCCATCTAATTGTTAAAATACACACCCATGCGAATGGAGAAAAAAATATGTCTTGGTACTATCACAACCCACTCCTCCAATCCTAGCAGCATCAGGGTTACCCCGAGCAAAACCATTAGTGTTAATTTTGAGAGTTCCAATAGGAGGACACCATATCCCCTCTCTATTCACTTTCTTAGAAGGTGTTGGCCTCCTTCCCCAAGACCCCTATGGGCCAGAGGAGGAAGAAATCGCAAGACTAGAAGCAATCTGCCTACTCAAAGAGAGCATAGCCTCTCCCAAATCAAATTTACAAGATATAGTTTCTTTCATAATACGTTGCACTCTATACCAAACCTGGAAAACCCCCAAATGAAACTCACAAAAAATGCATCGATTTCTTTGTAACCAAATTTGGAAAATAATAATAGGACCCAAATCCCAAGTAGCCACAAGACAAAATGCAAAGGTAGGATGATTAACCAAATTCTCCCAAAAATCTTGCAAAGATAAAGCAAATCTAAATGGCCTTCTTCAATTTTCCACAAAAGTTTCCAAATTTCAAGAGAGAAAGGACACTAAAAAAATAAATGAGTTGTGCTCTCTTCATTGTGACCACATAAAAATAGATAGAAGTCCCACAAAAAACCATGTTTCCTAATATTCTCCATAGTGAAGCACTTGTTAGGACTCAAAAAATATAGAAACATATTACACTTGGCCACCCATCCTTGAACTAAATACGGTTCCACCAAGGATGGGCCCTCACCTCCACCTGGTGGGACACCAAAGCAACATACCCATGACCAACAGAGTAGATACCCTTTGAGCCATGTCCCCACGCCAACATATCACTTTCTTTCAAAGAACAACAAGGTCTCTCAGCTAGAATAGATGCCAACAAAATTTTCTCCGTGGGTAAAATCACAATATTGTGCCTCACTTTTTGCCCAAGATGGACATTTAAATCAATATTTTTAATTGAATCTTCATCTTCTAAGACCTATAGTAGCTAAACTGTTAAGAAATTGAAGATGGTGTCAACTAGTGATTTGTGGCAATTTGTGTGTAGATTCTAATTTTTTTTTTCAATTTTTTTGAAATAAATAATGAATCTTTCAACATCTCCTTTAATAACTAGTTTTAAACACAAAACAAAATTTTCATAAAGTAGCATTTGTGTCATGCAATATAACTTTATTTCTATAAAGGATTAAATTATAATTTTTGAAATATAGATTCTCAACATCAATATCTAGGGAAATGATATTTTTTCATAATTTTTTCTTCAATATTTTTTTAAAATTAATTTTTGAAGTCACTGTAACTATAATTTGGAAATACGTGTGTGTCATACAACCTTTTTTTTGTATATATATTGAAATATGTAAGGAAGCTAAGGCAGAAGAACAACTTCCTACACTAATCTTAAGAGGAGAATAATGCAAACTTCACAGATCTTTAACAATTACAAAAACTTTTAAAATACCACAACATAATGACTTACATGGGGAAAACCCTTTTAGAAAAAAAATCCCACACTCCAAAAGCTGCCTAATATATTATTCAAAAATCACAAAGATTACAATATACTTGCAAAGCAAGCTTCTCATAGGAGTATCACCACCAAAGATTTAGAGGCAACATGATTGCTATCAGACTCTTAGAATACATCACCATCTACAATCGTAATACAATGCCCTCATAAAATAGGGTTACCTTCTAGGGAAAAACAAGTCAACAAAATATCCACCATTAGATCTAAAACCTAATAATTAACTATCTAGATTTACAATGTATCATGTATTTAATGTATGTCAGTCATTTTAGGAGTTTTCTGAAAAAATTAACAAAAAAATACTTTACATGCATCCCACTCCTCCCCTTGCTACAATTGTATATTACACCTATCGGTGTAACTAGGAAATATATATATCCTATCAACAATAACCTTTATATAATTACAAGGTTGAGACACATTTTCCCAACAAATCTCCCACTTGTCGAACACCTTGCAAGAGCAATGGGAGGGAGTAAACATTGTCTCTTAATTGATAGGGGCCAAAAGGCCCATAATCTCTAAACACCATATGAAATTCTCTATGCTCATAGGCTCAACAACATTCATCAAAGTCTCTACCTTAACCAGCTTCACCCTTCCATCTTCGACCATATCATGAACAAAATGATATTGTGGAACAATGTGCTTAGTCCTGGCATGAAATGTCAAGCTCTTGGATAGACATATCACACTCTAACTGCTACAATAAATTATCATTGTACCTTGTTTTATTCCAATATCTAAACATAGTCTCTTAAGCCAAATGGCTTCTTTATAAGCATGAGTAGCTACTGTATACTCTGCTTCAGTATTGGAAAAAGAAAGCACAACCCATCACTTACTCATTCAATTGATTGCACCACCAAATAAAGTAAACACATAAGAACTTATGGATCATCTGTTATTAATATCACCTTCCCAGTCTAAATTCACATAACCATGAATATCAAGGGAAATATTATCTTTAGTCACATTACTATGATAACACAAGGAATAATTTGAGGTACCACACAAATATCTGAAGACTCTTTTAAATGCATCCCAGTGAACTCTACCAGGATTAGACATATATCTGGAAAGAACTCCCACTACTTGGGAAATGTCTGGTCTAGTACAAACCATATACATCAAACTTCCAACTGCACTCTGGCAAGGCACTCTACTCATGTCTTCCATCTTTGATGGAGATGTTGGACAATTTGAAATAGATAAATTTGTTCCAACATCTAAATGGGAACACACAATGGTCTACAATCTTTCATGTTAAATCTCTATAAAATTGAATTGACATACTTACTTTGGCCAAGCCATAGCTTTCTATTCACTCTATCTCTTTTAGTTTCCATCCCAAGAATGTTTCTAGCTACACCAAGATCTTTCATTTCAAATTTAGTAGCAATTTTAGATTTCAGTTCTAAAATCATACCTTTCCCTTTGCTAATAAATAACATATCATCAACATATAATGCACTAAATAGGAAATTATCACCATCAATTTTATAATAAACACAATGATTTGATGTAGAATGCTCAAATCAAAAACTTAACACATATATATCAAATTTTTGGTACCACATCCTAGGAATTTGTTTTAAGCCATACAAATATTTCTTCAATTTTCAAACCAATTTACTTTTACCTTTCACCACATAGTGCTCTGTATGTGTCATATAAATATCCTCCTCCAAGTCACCATGAAGGAAAGTGGGTTTCACATCTATTTTCTCAACCTCCAAATCATAAGAAGCAATAATAGCAAGAAAAAATCTAATGGATGTCATTTTGACAATAGGAGAGAATATCTCACTATAATCAACTCCCTCAACTTGAGAGTAACCCTTCACAACCAACCTTACTTTGTACTTCTCAATACCTCCATCTGAAGCAATCATTTACTTGAACACCCATTTGCAACCAATAGGTTTTTTTTCCTTCAGGAAATGGTACAAGATCCCTTGTATCATTATTTTTCAAAGTTGTCATTTCTTCATCCATAGTAATCTTCCAGGATTTTGCATTATTCATACCTAATTCCTCTTCTACAGATTTGGGTTCATCCATGTTAGTATTCAAATAAAAAATGCATCCTCAATCATCAGGTTTATACCTTTTAGGTGGTTTTCTATGCCTTGTAGACCTATGAACAAGTTGAGTTGGAGGTTTTTCCTCCTCTTCTGAAGATTCAAAGCTATATGAGCTCTCAACTTCTTGTCTATCCATGGGCCTTGATTCAAATTTCTCAAGTGTAGAAGGAAATTGAATTGCATCTTCCTGTTTACTTTGTTCTGGATACAATGTAACAAAAGAAGGCTTAGTTTCTCTAAAAATAATACTTCTACTATATATTACCTTTTGTGCAATAGGATCCCAAAGTTTGCATCCTTTCACACCATAACTATATCTGATGAAGATACATTTCATAACCTTGTTCTCCAACTTTTTTCTCATTTACTTTGGCACATGTGCATATGCCTCACAACAAAAAACTATAAGATGTCTTAATGAAGACCTGTGACCTGACCATGCCTCTATAGTTGTCTTATCAACAAGAGATGATGTAGGAGATTTGTTAATTAGGTAACAAGTAGTGAGAACAACTTTAACCCAAAATCTTTATTTTAGACTAGCACCACTCAACATACTCCTAGCCTTCTCCATCAATGTCTTGTTCATTCATTTTGCAACTCCATTTTTTTGTGGAGAATATGAAGTCTTTTTTCTATGAATGCCACAATATTCACAAAATCTATCAAAATCATTAGAGAAAAATTCACCACCATTATAATTCCTCAAACATTTTATTTTCTTTCCAATCTGTAACTCAACCATTGCTTTAAATTCTCTAAATCAACTAAAAACTTCAGATTTACTCTTCAAAGAATATACCCATGTCCTACTATAATCATCAATAAATGAAACATATATGTGGATTTACCAATTGAAGGAACATCTATAGGACCAAACACATCATAATGAATAAGATCCAATACACCACACGATTTATGAGAACTTGAGTAAAATTGAACACGATTTTTTTTTCCATAAGTGCAATGCTCATAGAAATCAAATTCAAGACTATAATCAAACAAATCTTCAACAAGGTTTTTATTTTTCAAGGCCCTTAGACCCTTTTCTCCAATGTGACCAAGTCTCTAGTGCCATAACATAGTTTTCTATGTAGGTAGCATGCATCAAGCTTATACAATGTGCCATATCTGATGCCTCTAGAAATAACCATAGTACCTCTAACCATCTTGCATCTTGCATAAGAAAATACTACTTGCACACACACATCTATTAGTTTTCTTACATATAACAAATTTTGTGTTAATTTAAGGATATGCAACACACCATTAATCATTTTTATTCTACCATCAGGAAACCTAAATTTAACTTTACCACAAACAATAATGTCTAAATAAGAATCATCACCCAAGTACACCTTACCTCCATCAAATTCTTCACATTTAGAAAAAAAATCTTTATTAAAGGTCATATGGAAAGATGCACCTAAGTCAATTAACCATGCATCATTACTTGCACGAGTTGCCAAAGTTATAATGAATGTGTCACCATCTTCCTTCTTGGACTCAGAATCAAAATCAATTTTCTTCTTTTTCTTCTTCTTTTCTTCTTTCTATTCCTTATGAACATATTCAGGCTTACTATAGTTCCAACAAATAACTTTGTACTTTCTAAGATATTTAGATCTCCACCTAGACTTGGATTTATCACGCTGAGCTCATTTTTCTCACCTTTTTCCTTAGGTCTTCCACGGACATTCAGGGCCTCCTTGGAAATGACAGATACCTTCCTCCACATCTCTTCAGAAAGCAAAGAACCCACCACATCTTCAGTCTTCAATATAATAGAAGTAATCCCAATATCCATAAAAAGAGAATTTGACAAATTAGACAAAGAGCAAAGCAAGATCTAGCATTTCTCCTCCTCATCCATTTTGACACCAACTAATGCCATTGAGCCACCAACATATTGAATTATTTTGGGTGGTTTGTGATTCATCCAACCTCTTCCATTATCAAGGAATACAATTTCTTCCTCAGGAAAATCTTGTTCACTAAATATTTGGCTTGATACATCTCAGCCAAGTTTCTTCTATAGTTTTTGTGTAGAGGTCTCCTCATAGACATTAATTAAAATAGAGTTTTCCAAGCACAATCTAAATAGACCCTTGGATTTACGGTCCATAACATCATATTGAGCAGCTTGAGTAGGATCTATAGGCCTTGAAACATTCTCACCAACAACATCCCATAGATCTCAATCTATCAACAGATCCTCCATCTTCAGCTTCCACATCTCAAAATTATTTCCAAAAAAATTATCCACCTCTATTCTCCCTAATGAACTTGCCATCTAAAAATTCTTGCAACAAGATCACAAAGTATCTTCTACATAAGCTCCCACTCAAATCTAGATTAGTTCAAAAAACCCAACAACCCACAACTAAAATAAAGGTGATCAAGCTCTATACCACTTGTAAGGAAGCTAAGGTAGCAGAGCAACTTCCTACAGTAATCCTAGGAGGAGAATAATGTAAAATTTTAAAAATCTTTAACAGTTACATAAACTTAAACATAAATATTATGCATACTACAACACAATGATTTATGCAGGGAAAACCCTTTCAGAAGAAAAACCCCACACTCCAAAAGTTTCCCAATATGTTATTTAGAAATCACAAAGATTACAATATACTTGCAGAGAAAGCTTCTCACAAGAGTATCACTACCATAGATTTAGAGACGACACAACCACTATCAGATTGTTAGAATACATCACCATCTACAATCATAGTACAAAACCCTCATAAAATAGGGTTACCTTCTAGGGAAAGACATGCCAACAAAATATTCACCATTAGATCTAAAACCGAATAATTAATGGTCTAGATTTACAATGTATCATTCATTTAATGTATGTCAGCCATTTTAGGAGTTTTCTAAAAAAGTTAACAAAAAATCCTTTACACACATCCCACTCCTCCCCTTGCTACCATTGTATATTACACCTATTGGTGTAACTAGGAAATATATATATGCCCTATCAACAATAACCTTTATATAATTGCAAGAACAAAAATACCTAGGGAAAGAGTATTTTTTGAAATTTGTTTATAATCATTTACTATTTTTCCACTTCTACACAAAAAAGATCTTTAGTAAAAAATGAAAATTAAGTACATGATAAAATAAAATATATCAACACTATACTTGCTAGAAAGCTTGTTTCAAGGGCTACAATCTTGTAAGATATAATTTTTAAATGGCATTATTTAATCCCTTAAAAGATAAAGAAAAAGTGGTTTATCACCAGCATTTTGATAGGTGAGAAGGAGACTCCATTGTGGGTATGATTTAATACTAGAGGGGTTATATCCAAGGGGGTTTGATATAAGGGGTTCTTATCTATCCCTCTTCAATTAAAACCTTTTATATGGAGCCTCTCAAGACTTAAATTCTTATTTTTTCTAAAAATGGTGATTTTAGGAAAAATCAATGCATCCCAAAAGTGAGACCCTCCAACTAGCCAACTGTCAGGATTTTTCCACTAATAGATTCTAGTCTCACCCAAAAGTGATGAAAATTTGAAACTGCTCACCTTGGACCACCAAAGAGCCACACAAATTTCACTAAGAGGACAGAGAATAGGAAATGAATAAAGAATTAGGGGATAACCATCCCAAGAATTAGTCCAAAAAGGCCATGTTTCCCTCTCTGAATGATCTAAAAAAGAACTGCCTTTATGAGACTCGAACCCCTCTTAATGGTGCTCCAAAACATAGAACCTTTACCATCAAGCTCCATTCATAGAATATCAGCACTAACAACTCCACCAAAATATATAAAATTTAGGATATGAGCCCAAGGCTACTTAGGAAATTTGCACCACCTCTAATATAATTTTGCTGCCAAAGCAAGACTATTCTACTCCACCTACCTAATCCCAAGGCCACCATTCTTCTTTGATTTGCAAACCTAATCCCAACTCACCAAAATTCATTTCCTTATATCAAGATTCCTTGCCCATTCAAATTTCTTGGTAAGGGAGTCAAGCTCCTTGAGCACACTTTTAGGAGTGGATAACACCATGAACCTATACAAAGGGAGAGTCTGAAGTACAAAAGAAATAAGAAACCTTTCCAACTAAAGAAAGCCATCTAAAATTCCAGTGATTGACTTTAGCTCAAAATTTATCTAGGATATTTTTCCAATAATTTCTCTTCAAGTTGTCAACACAAAGGGGAATCCCCAAATACTCCAAAGGAAGTTTACCAATTTGAAAATGAAGAATATTGGAAATTCTATCTTGGATCAAGACAGGAGTATTAAAGAAAAGAATTTAGATTTACCCTCATTGATTTGTTGTCCAAACATAGCCAAATACACATCCAAGGCTTTCCTAAAATTAACTGCCTCCTTGATCCTAGCAACACCCATAAGATCAGTATCATTCATGAACTAGAGATGAGTCTAAGCTTACAAACCCTGAGCCCAACACCGGCCACAAATCAAGCCTTTGTCTCGATTTTGTTTCAATATTCTCCCAAAACCTTTATCCATCAAGATAAAAATATAGGGGGAAAGAGGATCCCCTTGCCTGAGTCCTCGACTAGCAGAAAACGTAGGTGAGGGGAGCCATTAATAAGAATGGAGAAAGAAGTGGTCACACAACTCATAACCCATGAGACCCACTCAAAGTGGAAACCAAAAGTCAAGAGCAGATGCTGAAGAAAAGACCACCTAACTCTATCATAAGCTTTGGACATATCCAATTTGATGAACATGGATTTTTCTTTGGAAGAAGACATGGAGTAATAATTTCTACTTCCACAATAATACCATCAATAGTTTGTCTTCTCTCAACAAAACCACCCTACTCTAGAGAAATCAAATGTTCTAAACACTTCTTCAATCTTTCAAGAATCAACTTAGTAGTAATCTTGTAAGTCATATTTCATAATGAAATAGGCCTAAAATAGTCCAAAGAACCAATACCCTCTTTCTTTGGAATCAAGGCAAGAAAAGTGGAATTAATTACCTTAAGCATCTACTTTTTAGTATAAGACTCTTGAACCACCTCCAACAAATCCATTTTGATAGTATCCCAAAATTCTTGAAAGAACTCAATGGGAAAACCATCAGGGCTAGGGGCCTTACCTTTCTTCATCTAGAAGACAATATCTTGAAGTTTCTCCAAAGAGATGGGAGCCAAAAGAGAATTAGTCATCTCCATTGAGACAAAAGGGGGGATGTAGTCCAAAACAAGATTATCCTCAGCCAAGCCAAGAGGCCTATCCTTATTTGAGAGAGAGAATAAAAGAAGTGAACCACCTCATCGGTAATAGATTGATCCAAGTTTAGCTGTTCTCCCTAGGCCAACAAAAGAGAGGAAATAATATTTTCTCTTCTATATTCCTTAACTGAATTATGAAAAAAAATAGTATTCTTGTCCCCTTCTTTGAGCCAATCAACACGAGATTTTTGTTTCCAAAAAATCTCCTCCCCAAGCTCCCATTTAGTGAGTTCCCTAGAGTACTCAGTTTCTTCCTGCAAAAAATCCATAGTCATCGCTTATTTCTTGATTTTGAAAGTGATGTAGTCAATTTGATCTTGAATTTGTTTTTTTCTATGAAAGAGATTACCAAAAACTATTTTGTTCCATTTCTTGAGCTTGAATTTGACATACTGAAGCCTCTTGAAAAAAGAAAACATAGATGTGCCATAAGCAGGAATTCCTTCAACCCATTATTGGCCCACAAATTGATGAAGATGATCCCTTAGCCACATTAGTTGAAATTTAAAAGGAGGATTCTTGACCATAGAGAACCAAGAGGAGAACTTAATCAGCCAATGATTAGACCCCTTCCACCCCAAAATCTCAAAAGAAGAAGTCCACTTGTTACCAATCCATTCAATAGACACTAGAAACCTATCCAACATCTTATAAATAAAGCCTTCTCCACACCTCTAGTTGTTCCATGTAAAGGTACCATTAATGGGGTGCACATCCACCAAATTCAAAAACTTTATATTATCCTAAAGAAAGTAAGAAGAAGGACCTAGTCTATAGATTCCCCCCAAATTTTCCTATAGTGTGCAAATAGAATTAAATTCTCCTACTAAAATCCAAGGGAAAGGAGTTAAAAAACAAATAAATCTAATACGAGTCCATAGAAAAAGCTTACCAGGAAAGTCAACAGTTGCATACACATTGGTGAACAAAACCACTATACTAGAGTCAAAAAATGATCCCAACAGAGAAATGGAGTTCCTTCCAGCCATCCACCATCCACCATAAAGGTGAGATCTTGCAAGGATCCCAAATACATGCCACACCCCTAGTGAAACCTGCAATATTCAACATTTCCTCAAAAAAAAGCTTAGTCTCTTGAATGAAAAGAATATCAAGTTTATGATCACAAACTAAATCATGAGTAGCCTTTTTTCTAGGCATACTACCCAAACCCCTAGCATTCTAGGATAACACAATCATTTATGAGAGGAAGCAAAGTGGGAGTTCAATATCTTCAAAATTCTCCCATAATCTTCACCTTCTCCAATTCCTTCTTCCTTCCAACTGTTGATGCCAAAATTTGACGAGGTAACAGAGTCTTATGGGAAACTCAGTTTAAGGGGGACCTTTTGTGCTAAACTGAGTAACCTCCAGATTTTTAGAGAAGCTGAATTCTTCTATAATAGGGTTTGGAAAGGGAGAAGGAAGCAGATATAATAAAGTAAAGTCTAACCTAAGGTGCTGCGCCAAGATTTAATGATTGGCACAATAAATCATAGATTTAAGGGTCTGAATGGTGTTGTTGTGTTCCAAAATATCAGAGACTTAAGATTATAGCATAGACAATTCATTTATTGACATAAAATAATGTTGCATACATTCTTACTGCCAAGAAGAGTCATTAGACATTATCTAGGTAAGCAAACTTGCATCGAACTATATAGAAGTTCTCAAATGAAGTGTCAAGACAATATAAAGCACAGTTCACAGTTTGATCAAATAGCATGAAAAACAAAAATGTCGAACAATTGGCACAGTCTGAGAGTTTTGTAATTAAATAAAATAGTAAAAGAGACCTGACATCTTTTTACTAAAACCAACATGTTTTTCCCCAATTTCAGACCATTTCTCATCAACAGAGAAAGTATATATAGCAGGAAAACCTCCCACTACTTCAGATAATAGTAACAGAAAAGATCTCACAATATTTTGCAATGATGCCTGAATCAGAATATTCCCAAGGCCGTTACAATAGGATCGAGCCGGAACACAGCATCTAGTCATCCCGGGCACAGGTGCATCTTGAGTAATGATGGCGGTGGTCCTGGTTAGACAAGTGTCATCCATTGGTGTGAATGATTATGACAAGTAACAACCAATAGCATTATTTGGTTCATGCGGTTCATCGCTTGCATAACAAATCCACTGCTTAGGCACGTGGCAGCCTTTCGCTACCCACATGAACTTTTCTCCCATTTCTTGCAGAGGATTTTAAAAAATGCAACACATGTCGAATGGGCCGAGTACCTTATCATAGTAGAGGGAACGTTCATCAGCCGGGCATAAAAGATGTGTGGCAACATTTCGTTGCCCGCGGTTGCTATTTCATCCCCGCATTGAAAGATTTGCAAACGTTTGACATGTAGCAAGAGTCTACTGCAGCTAGAAATAGTGGGGCCTGCTAGCACCTTTAAGGAACTAGGGCTTCATGCCAACATTTTGTAGCCTGATGAGGCATCACGGAAACAAGAAACAAAAGCATCCCGCAGCTACGACACGTGGAAGCACAGCGGAGTTTCTCGGGATCCGAAGGGAATGCCAATACTCGATGTTGTGAAGGGTAGACATGTGGAGCGTTAGATCAAAGCCTTGATAAAAGGCCAAGTAGACTTGGCGATGCATAGGCCGGTGCATAGAAAATAAACCTGAAGGGAGCTGGTTAAATAAATATTAATAGCTTTTGGCAACTATCAGAGGCATTTCGATTAAGGAACGGAGAACCCAAAATTTCTCTGGTTCTACAGACCAAAGCCTTATCCATTGGAATAATGGAGTTAGAGATTGGAGAGAGCCACCTGCAAAGGTGGCCATTCATCCTTAGACGACTTCACTATGTTGCACAAATTCTCTTGTGTTCCACTTAGATCAATAGCTTCTTTGTAAGGTAGTATATTGGGTAAACTGGCCCCTTCTTGTATATGAAATAGCAGTTGTGAGAGTGGATGAATGACTCCCTCAATGTTAGTTATCGTGAGAGGATGGTTGAACTCCCTGAAAGCCTCTGGGTCATTTTCCTTCTCTTCTATAATTTCTACAATCTACACAATCATGGCAATAGAGCCATCCTCGAGGAATGGGGACGACAGTTCCATCCTACCCAACTTGAAGAAACTTCCCCATATGTTATCCAGTGTCTTACTCAGAATAGCCACGGCAACCTTAGTGCATTGGAAGGCAGAGTGACAATGGATGAATTTGTTCGCCGTTTGATCAGCAGTATCCCGATCCTCAATATCTGCTCTGGCAATGTCCTCATCAGAGACTGAGTATAACTTGGTGAGCAGATCTTTTGCTTCAGGAACCCTCTCCAAGATGAACTGTGGGAACTTCTCAATCGTATCATGGGCCTACTAGTTGAGCCTTAATGCATTGGCAATAAATCAGAGGGTAGGTTGTAGTGTTAGGTAAAAGGTTTTAATTTTCTCCCAGTGACAAATGTATAATTGCCTCACCAGTAGAATGATATCATGCTATGTAGGGGGAGACAGGAAAGAGGATTTAAGAAAAGTAATCTCTGTGTCTCTTGAAATAATGGCCTCAGCCAATTCTGCCTTTTTTCTTTTCTCGGACGCCAGCTGCTCCATAGAGCTGCTCATTTCTTTATTCCAATTCTTCTTAGCTCATGAGTGATTTGCTAAGTGCTCCTCTAGAGAAGCCTTTGTCTCTCGGAGCTTTTCCTCCATTTGAGTCTTTAGGCCTTTAAATTTGGCCTCTTTCTCTTGTATTCTTTGCTCATATTTAGGTTGGTGTTCTAGCTTTTCTTTTTTCTTTTCCATCCCCTGACTATGCTTAAGGTGGAGGTACTCCAACTCTTCATCTTTTAGTTGTAGATTTTGCTTTGCCTCCTGGTTCTTGCTTTGTAGCTCTTTTATTATACTAGGGTTGGTAACCTGAGTTTTCACAATTTTTCCTTGAAGTTTGTTCCTCTCATCCTCTGCTGCCAGCACCCTTTCAGT
Source organism: Sequoia sempervirens (assembly GCA_007258455.2). Taxonomy (NCBI): domain Eukaryota; kingdom Viridiplantae; phylum Streptophyta; class Pinopsida; order Cupressales; family Cupressaceae; genus Sequoia; species Sequoia sempervirens. The sequence goes on from VDFB02353493.1 coordinate 251,029,961, forward strand.
CATGTGGGCAATATATGCCTCTAAGGATTTTTCTTTCCTCTCTAGAAAACTAACCCTTTCCCTAGCTACTTTGAGCTGCTCATCCTTCTTCTTTAGCTGGCGACTAGTTTTAAGGAAGTCGGAAGTGACTACCCATTGCGTTTCCTCCATGATTTCAATTTTATCTTGTGGTCGGGCTACCTTCATGTCGAGTCCTACCGCATATATCTCATAGTCTTCTGGTTGTATTTCTCCCTGAGGCTTGCTTACCCTCGAGTACATGGTTGCAAACTTCAATTCTTGTCGGGCCTCATCGTAAAGAGCCTATACTCTTGACTCAGTAGAAACACTGTCATCTTTTGCCTTGCATTTCCTCATTCTATTTGTGCATGCCTCCTTTCCGCAATCTATTTGTGTTATGAATTCGGTTAGCGATGAAACTAGTCCACCTGCTAAAGGAGCACCAGAAGGCAGGGCATAGGGATAGGTAACCTTCATAGGCACAAGCATTTGTTTCTTCTGGAGAGTGAAAGTTTGTGGAGAGAAGTGGGGCACATCCCATAGTTTGGTTTGAGAACCAACAGCAGGGCTGGTCATTTGAAATGACTGAACTGGAGAATCAGTCATAAGGCTCATTGGCTGGAACTGTGGAGGAGTTGTTAACGAGGTGTTAGCCTGTTGCAATGGAAAATGATCTATAATAATAGTGGAAATAGGAGGAGCATTCTCAAGAGGAAAGCCTTTCGAAAGCGAGGTGAGGAATGTCTGAGTGGCAGTGGCGGGTGTAGGCATACGCAAAGAAGTAATTATGAGTGGGGTGGCATGCGAAATCTACGCAAAGCCTACTAAATAAGTCAGACTAAAATCAGAAGGAAGAGGGCTAGTACCTGTGGTAGGGATCGCCAGTGAGGTAGGGGCAGATACCAAAGAATGAGATGCAAGAGAAGAAGGAGTGAATTGTACCTATTGACTGGTTGATGGCGGCTTCAAAATTGTTAGCGACTCTTCCTCAGCCTCAAGTTCCTGGCTAGGAGCGAGAACTCTTCCTCTGACGGGCTCTTGCAAACCCTCACCGATAATACTCTTTGTGCATTGTCGTTTCATAGGTGGGGTCTCTCTAGCTTCGGTAGTCATCCCCGTTTGCTGCAGTGATAGCTTGGCTAGTTTAGTAGCCCAAGTGAGTGTATGCGAGCCCCTTGATATATTAAAGCGCACATTCATGGCCACATAGGAGGACTATCTGGGGCCTTTTTTCTTTTTGCACGGATGAGGCCGATGTCGCCGCTTCCTCTTCCTGCTCCTCAGATTCTTCCTTCGGGTCCCTACTCCTATTAATGCTAAAACTCGGGCTGGGATGGCCTTCCTTCCACAATCTATCAAATTCCTAGTCATCTTTTAGTTTATTGTAAGGAGCATCCAACTGAGCTATTTCCTGGCGATACTTCCAGAAAGTCGCTATTTTTTCGTCACTCCATTCCTCATCTTTCTTTAACCTATTATACATGCCGCGCTCCATGGGGACATTATCCTGGGCCACCGCCACATCAAAGTAGAACTTGTGCCATGGACCTCTAGTGTCCTACGTAGGGATATGTGCCAATTCAACAAAATTCTCATCTTTGTCCATCTACGGGTTATGCCACTTCTCCCAGTATGGTTGAGGAACATGGGTAACCCTCATATGTGGCTCCGGCAGTCCTTGAAAGGGTTGTATTCCCACTTATCATCTACCAATACCAACCCTAGATAAGCCAGCTTGTCCTCTAACAACTGGTCTGATTGTTTCTTTATCAAAGTCACCAACTTGAAATTCTTCGAACATGTGAAGAATCCCTTCTTCTTGACCTTTTCACTACTACAGAAAGTAAAATCAATGATACATACCTATCGAAACATTTCTAGTGCGAGCACTCTATCTGTGATGTAGGCTGGGAGTAGGAAAGGTTTGCCAGTAAAGCCCTGCATTCGAAGCATCATAAAATCTTTGCCTAAGAACCAGTCAGAAGCAGGGGTGAAACTCTGCATAAATCCGGTCTGCTCCTTATCGAGCCTCATTATATCACCTTTTCTGATCAAATCATGCAAAACCAGAACTATAAAATAGTCTAAAAATGCATAATAGTCATATGATGCGGAAAGAAAAGGCGTCCATATGGACACTAGCTTCCTTTTATTTTTCTCATCAAAAATTGATAGTGGAAAATACCGGTTGAAGAAATCTGAGTTCTGATGCAGAAACATGTGGACCAAGAAAGAAAGAAACCTAAATTTTTTCTCCACCTGATAATTCTTAATTTTTCGTATCATTTCTTCAACCATAAACTTAGCAAAATCATACTAGAAGAGTTCATGTTGCTTGCAAAATTGCATTGCCGGTCCTAGTTGAAAGGTCTCTATCTTCTCATCAGAGTCTCGACTGCACACAAAGGCTAGCATGGACATGGCATCCTGGAGATCATCGCGAAACACACTGTGTGACAACAGAATACTTGGCACTTTAGTGGTTGGGATGCCTTTCTTACTAGTCTCCTCCAACAAGAACTTTGAACTCTTTCTCATCTTCTTCCATATTTTCTCTCATTTGCTCAAGAAAAAAGGCTCAATATTCTATTTTCTTTTACTTGGGTCTGGGATGCATAACATGTACCAAATGGCCTATAGAGTGATGTGCACCCTTAAGCTATGGCCTTCAATGTAGTGGGTATCAGGATTATAACACCGGACAGCAGCATCAATTACCTCTGGGCAATAGTGCACAAGTGGGACCATGTATTGAGGGAGACCACTGTACCAAACTCTTTGCGCCATAGATTGGTTTCTCTTTGGTGCTGATAACCTTGCACAGGCTGCCTCTCTGAGGGACTCAGAGTTTTTCGCAAGCCTTGGGTCGTAGATATTATCCCATTTTTCTTCAACCCTTTTCTAGTTTCTACAATTCTTAGGCCTATTCAATTCTTCTGTATGGGCCTCCTTGGCCTGCTAGATATACCAGGCGTAGCGTACACCACATCTTCATAGATATATACCCCATCTGAAGAACGTATAGTTGTAAACATCTCCTAGCTAATTTCTTCCTGCATTGGGTAAGATGAAGTTTCTGAGATTTTTCTTTCTCCAAAGATTTCTACAAGTTCCTGGTTTTGCAATTCCCCTAGTTCTAGATACGCAAAAGAAGAATAACTTTGCACTCTAGCTCTTTGGCATTTGTGAAAATACTTTGAAACATTAGACCTTTTCATGCAATATTTGGCAATCTTTCCTCAAGGTGGTAGGCAAAAGCAAGCCTTTTGTATTTAATTCGATATGTACCGTTAATTTTGCAATTCGTGCAAAATGAACTACATGCTATTTTGAGGCGATTGAAGTTCATTATTGTGTTTGTCGATCGTGTGATACGTTGTGATCCCCTTAGAACTTAAGCTGGAAATTTACTTGCTAACCTTGCGTTAGTATGCGCTGGCAATTAATATCCCGGTCAGAATGATTACACCAAACAAACGATCACGGCCTGAAAAGATATGAATATCGCCTTGAGCTCTGGGACACGCTTGAGAGATGACACAATAGCCTATGGCCATACATCTCACTGCCAACAAGCGCCACCTTTTTAAAGCTAATTAATTAACTCTTATTAATCAAGCACGCATTGAGTCATGCTAACACATATGCAACTGGCCCAGAAATGTGAGCAAACACATGCATGCCTTTCAAGTTAGCAACTAGCTTAATATCACATTTTTTTGAAGCGGATTAGCATGCGTCTTATCATTTTTCTATAAATAGGCTATTAAGTAGTAAGAAAAATATACTTAGCATATGAGTAGTGATAGGTCAGTAGTAGAGTCTTAAACAAGCCTTCTCATAGGTTAAGTGATAGATAAATTTTGGTATTAGCTCAGAAGCCTAGGGATAGTGTCAGAGCTATGGACACTCCAGTTTGCTTAACCTCATATAAGTCACAGATGACATTCCTAGGGGAGGTTTCAACTAGGAGGCTAAAAAGGATGACCAAGAATAAGCATTCTCTAGTCTTGATAGCTATAAAGTGGGTTCTAGGCAAAGACTGTCTAGAGTATGACGACAAGTATCGGGTGAACATCGACATATGCTCCCACTTCGTAGCGTCCATGCTGGCTATCAATGTCCCTTGGCCACTTATCCTGAAGCTTGTTAAAGAAATCTTCCCCAAAAAGTACCTGAATGGTCTCGATGAGGTTGTTGCTCATGTTGCCTATGGGGTAGGCCTTCCATCAGCCAGCGACCTGCGTCGCTTTATTGAGGAAGACGCTATTGTCATTTGGCTGCCATTCCTCAGTGGATTCTGCCTACAGACTCGCGACCAGAACTAGCAAAGGGTTACTCAGGCCCTACATTTCATGTTCCGCAGCTACAATGTAATACCCTTCTACAACGTAGATTGGTATACTGACTTCAGGAACCTGGTATTCCCCCTTCCAATGGTAGTTGTACCGAATGATGTTGCCAATGCTACCGAGAAACCCATGGACGAGGAAGAAGTGGACGCTAGAGTTAATGCATCAATTGCCGCCAACCATGCATTTGGATGAAAACCCCCTGCCTGCTCAACAAATGTCTCCCTTCCTACTCAACATACCTACCCATAGCTGTACATAAGCCTGAAAAAAGGCTATCATATATATAATAGTTCAGATACTTGTTAAATTTTGGATTATGGCTTCCCAACCACTTTTGTAATGTAAAGAACATATATGAATAGATATATATTTTCTTTTTTTAAATGTTCTCTTCTTTATTATGTATTCCAGTTTTATGGGCTCTCAACTTTCATTTTGTTATTTCTCCGCACATGGGTGTGTTCTGCGTAAAGAAATTCTAGTATCCACACGCCAATAATAATGGGTTAATTTTGCCGAAGCACAAACCAATTCACAAAAAAAAATCGGCCAAAGAAACGGAAATAAAATAAAAGCACTATTTACATATGTACAAAAAGGAGCTCAGTGCCTAATGGAACAGCTTAAGATGAATCCCATTGACAGGGATTCCTAAGGGTTCCTGTTCCATATTTTCCAGCTCAAAAGCATTGTGTTCTTTGCACCAAATGATTTTAAAGGGACCCTTCCATAGGCTATCAAATTTTCCATGCTAACCTAGCTTAACAACCATTTTATCATACTTTAGCACTAAGTCTCTGCATTTTAGACCTTGGTCGAAAGCCTTCTTATTGAACCATTGCTTGACCACCTATTGACGGCTTGTCATAGCTATTAGGGAATTCTCTCTTTTTTCCTGTACTTCCAACAGTTCGGCGAGCCGCACCTCCATGGCTTCATTTTGTTCTATCTCAAGAGATTTCAACAACTGTATTGCCAGAATCTCCATGCAGATGGGTAACAGCGCCTATTTCCCGTATACCAACTCATAAGGAAAATCCTTAAGGACTTGCTTAGGAGTTATGCGGTTTTCCCAGAGCGTTGTTAGGAGGTTTTTATGCCATTCTCTCTAGTGTTCCGAGCCAATCCTTTTAATGATTTGAACTAAGATTTTGTTCGTTGACTCCACTAGACCATTTGCCTGTGGGTAATAGTTTGATGATGTTTTAAGGAATATGCCATTCTTTAATGCAAAGTGACATACCTTTGCACTTGGGAAAGCTCTAGCATTATCTGAAATGATAGTTTTTGGAGGTCTGAAGCTTGTCACCAGTTCCTCGAAGAAATCTACAATCTCTGTTTTTGTTGTGCTTTTAAGGGGAACAACTTCCATCCACTTTGTGAAGTAATCCATGGCGGTCAGAATCCACTTGTGTCCAGTGCTAGAAACCGAGTTGATCATTCTGATGAATTCCAAGCCCCATTGTGCAAACGGTTCATCCGCCACTATAGGTTTGAGGGGCATTGCAAAATTCTTCCTTCTGTCAGCGAAGAACTGGCATTTTTTGCAAGTCGTCACCAAAGAGTGGGAGTCATTAAAAAGTGTAGGCCAATAATAGACAACACGCATGATTTTAATGGTGGTGGTTTTGGCAGAGAAATGTTCGCCCGCAACGCTATTGTGGAACGCGTTGAGGATCCTCTTCGCCTGCTCTAAAGTGATGCATTGCAAGAGAACACCATTGAAATTCCTTTTGAAAAGGACTCCTATTAGCATATATCTGCAATTCTAAAGTTGGTAATCCCTCCTTTTTTGGGATAAGAGGCCTGGCGAATACTTTCTAGTTTGCATGAACCTCATTCTATCAGTCAGCCAACTACCTTCCGATTCCAATTCATTTATCAAGATGAGCTCTGGCTGCTCCTCTGCAACAGGTACCTCCTCATTCTGTGCCATGTACTCACACAGTCCTCTTCCTTTAATAGTTTTAGTAGGCTTGAATTCAATGTCATATTCAAGGATCTTGGTGATCCAATTAGCTCTTTTTTCTGTGATCTCCCCTTCCATGATATATTCATGCACACTAGAATGTGTGACATACACCAGCACCTTATTGTAGGAAATTAGATGGCGAAACTTGTTAAGTCCCTTTACTATTGCAAAGGCATGTCTTTCAATGAAATTATAATTTTTCTCATATTACTTTAGGGTCCTAGAGTAGAAAGCCACTGCATGTTCCCCCTTTTCTTCGTCATCCTTTTGGGTTAGGAGAGTAGCAATACTGGACTTGCTACTGAAAGAATACATTATAAAGTCCTTGGATTGATCTAGATTAACCAGCACCAAAGCTGTGGAAATAGCTTCCTTGACCTTTTCAAAAGCTTCCCAAGCTTCGGTTGTCCACTTGAATGTTTTATCTTTCTTCAGCATTAGGGTGATTGGCCTAATCATTCCTGCAAAATCAAAAATAAACTTGCTGAAAAAATTTACTTTGCCCAGGAAGGACTGAACACCTTTCTTATTTACTGGAAGGGGAAGTTCTTTTATAGCTTTTACTTGTTTGAGGTCAATTGAAACACCTTCTCTAGACACAACATGCCCCAACAACTTACCTTGCGGCACTCTGAAAACACATTTCTTTGGGTTTAGAGAAACTCTGAACTCTTGGCACTTTTGAAAAACTAATTCCACATTATCAAAATGATCATCCTTACATTTAGAGAACACAGTAAGGTCATCCAAATAGATTAGAATAAACTTATTGATTAGTTTATGGAATGAGATGTCCATCGCCCGTTGGAATGTTGCCCCTGCATTGGATAAACCAAAAGATATTTTAGAATATGCAAATGTCCCCCACTTTGTAGTGAACATAGTCTTGTGTTGATCCACTTCTTTAACTCAGATCTGATTATAGCCAGAGAAACCATCCAGCAAAGAAAAAATTTCTGATCCTGCAACAGTTTGTAGGATTGACTCCATAGAAGGCAACAGATAGTGGTCTTTTAGAGATGCTCTGTTTAGGTCTCGAAAGTCCACACACAAGTGGAAATCCCCATTCTTCTTTCGGACTGGGACCAGATTTGATACCCAAGTACTATGTTTCATTGGGAAGACAATGCATGACTCAATGAGCTTAGTTAGCTCCTGCACCATTAGGGCTTCAATTTTAGGGTTGAATAGCCTCTATTTTTGTTGGACTAGTTTTGCACCTTCTGTTAGCTCAATAGTGTGCTAAATGATGCCAAGATCGTATCCCTCCAGATCATCGTAGGACCAGGCCACTACTCCATATTTTTCACAGAAACTGATGAGCCTTTCCTTATCATGGTGTAGGACATTTTTTGTGACCTAGAGATTCCTACCATTAGAGACCCAAAGGTCCTCATAATCACTTTTGTCTACCATGAACTTTCGCTTATCATTTTGGGCATCATCATAATCAATTTTTTTGAGAGTAACCAATCCTTTTAGAAGTTTATTAGATTTGAGCTGCATAATTTGTCCTTCATAAGCCTCGGCAATCTTTGGTTGAAGTTGATCAGTGAACTCCCCTAAGTGTTGGATAAACGAGGTGATGTGTTCATCACTTTCAAAAACCTGCCAACTCTAATCATTGTTGGGGATCGCTGGTTGAACTAGTACTCGTACTAAATGTTCATTAAGAAGCAAGTTAGAGATAGGATCAAACTAAATACCAATCATAGCCATGCGATCTGCATCGCGATTTTTTCTCTGGGGAACGGTCTGAATGTTGAAAGCTTCAAAACCATCAAATCCTAGACTCAGTGCTGATAGGATCTCATGCAGACATTCCTTGCTACATAAATTCCTCGGACTTGGTTAACTACTAGTTTGGAATCTTTGAACACAATTAATTGCTTAATGCCCATTCATTCTGCAAGGCTTAGGCCTTGGACTAACCCTTCATATTTAGCCTCATTGTTTGAACAGGCGAAATGCAAGCGGAAAGACCTCAACCATTTTTTATTTTGTGGGGATATTACATATACCCCTGCTCCAGCACCTACTTTGCTTCTTGCTCCGTCAAAGTACAGTGTCCATAGCTCATTTGCTTGGCTATGCTCGGATTCTTTGGTGACCCTCAGAATCACCTGATCTTCATCATTAATTGCATACGTGCCCAACCCTGTAGCATGATAATTATCGAAAGGATCATTGTTTATGTGTTCACTCAACAAAGCATCTTCTTTATCATTCTGATCTCCGTTCACTTTCTCTTCCTCTAGCAATTCAACACAATACATTTCTTGCTTGGTGATAGAGGTATGCGCGGCTTCAAAATTGATCAAGGCTTCATCCATCACATGTTCAGAATGTAGAGCCTCCGATTTTATCTTCATTTTTGTGCCGTGTTTGGTCCGAAGTATCAAATGTGCCAATCCAAGGATAGATATCTGCCCACCTTTGAAGTAAATTCTCGGGATAGATAGAGACCAAACATAGGAGGAACATCTATAATAACTATGTCCTACGAGACCGTGATACTAGGGCAAGCAAATAGAGTTAAAGGAAGTACTTTGATGACACCTACGGTCTCAACGTTATTTCCATCAAGCTGCATCACCCCACTTTTCATAGGTTTGTAGTTAAGTCCCAAAGCTTCAGCTATCTGTTTAGGCATAACTGTTGTACTAGTGCCAGAATCAATCATAGCGTTGTGCAATAACCTCTTTCCTATAATGAGAGTCAAAAAGAAGGGTTGAGGTTTCAACCTATTTTTGTCCTCGGCAAGAGATTCCTTTGTATTGTTTGCAAGGACTTTAGCTGGTGGTATTTGATAAACCTCCTCTGTTCTGGCAAATGGCTTTGTTGATGCTGGGTTGATCTCTTCTTCAAGCACCTTCTGTAATAGCGTCTTTTGTTCTGGGATAGCTAGAATGTCTCATAGAGACACATTAGCAGATGATTTCTTCAATTGCTCTACTACATTAAAAGGTGGAAAACTCAGAGATTTTTGCTCCTTGGTTCTTGCTATAATAATTTTCTTTTGTGGTTGAGAAGGTGAAGGGATAGTTGAAGCACTGGGAATATGATCAGAAGCGCCTTTGAGTTACGGGTTGTCTAGATGTGAAACAACTGACTCACTGATGAATCTCCTCTTTGAGCGTGTGTTATAATCAGAATGTACTTGTGGTGTTTTGGATATGAATGCATCATTGGCAAACATCGTTTCTTCTTCCTCCATCTAGAAGAAGAGCACATGATCAGAAGCAATATCAAATTCTTGTTCTAAAGACATTCATTGTATTTGCATGGTAAGGACCACACTCTCCATTTGTGGTGAGGCATATACATAACCTCCATTTTCTGTTGATGTGCCTTGGATGCGTTGCTTCGCCACCTTTTGTTGTAGGTTGCCATGCGAACAGTTCCGAGGCATATGCGCATCGCTGCAGGGGAAACACCATGGATTGATATCACCAATAAGATTGTTCTGCCCTGCGGTTAATTCCCTACTCAAGATCAATGGAGTAGGCACCAACACCATTTGGTTTTCCATCGGGGCTAGTGGATTACTGCGAGACGCACCCTGGTATTGATTCTGCTAATAAGAAGACCGCTCACCTTGATAGTTTTGATATACAGGCTTTGAAGGCATTTTTTGGTTCTGCTTAAGAGTTGTTATATCATTTTCCATGGTTTGCAACATCTCTTTGAGGTTGCTTATTTTATTTTTGGAAGAACTTGATGTAGAAGCCACATTTTTTAGGGGTGGCCGCATATGTGTACATTGACTGGGCAGTTGCAAGCGCACTAGTTGATGTGACCTCTTGCACAAGGATAGATATTTCAAGAAATATCGGCATAATAGGTCGAGGAGGCAATTTTTTGCAATCTGTCAAATGATTCTCAACTTTGATAGTGGTACCATAAGCATCTAGCAGAGTAGCTCCTCCCAAAGACTTGATCATCACAAAAATGTTAGAATTGATGGACTTCAGATAAAATATAAATGCCAACTCAGGAGTCGGGTGTATGGTAACAGGGATCCTTTGCCAATTTGCATGAAATCTGGCATTAAAGTCTATCAGAGCCTCCTAGGGGGCTCGTTTTATGATGGATAGTTGATAATACAATGAAAAATGATCTTCGTCATTCGAGAACCTCTCATAGAATGGATCCCCGAGTTCATCCCAGGTGCGAATTGAATTAGGAGTCAGTGTTCAGTACCAATCTAGAGTCTTGCCTTTAAAAGATGTAGCAAGGAGCCTCAGGGCTACATTCTACGTTGTAATACCATGCACCATACATACGTCCACCACATCCTACAAATGTTCTGGTGGCATTCTTGAGCTATCTCCGGTAAACTTCGGTATAGATTTCATGGCTGAAACTGGAATAGCGCCCCAGATAGCAGGTGCTACCGGGGCTACCAAGAGACATCTGGCATCCCATGCTACGTAGTTTCTATTGGTAGTTGGCAACATGGTGAGAGGAAAGGGTGGCGGGAATGGAACGATTACCAACTGATTTATGACCTGGATTTTTCCTAGTGGAGGTACTAGTAAACTGGGATTGCCTGCGGTTTGGGATCTAGTTACAGGACGATGGCTCATACACCCTTCTAAAATGCAATTTCATTAAGCTCGGTCCCATTGGGTGTGCCAAAAAAAGAACAAATTGTTGACACCAAAATTTGACGAGGTAACAGAGTCTTATGGGAAACTCAGTTTAAGGGGGACCTTTTGCGCTAAACTGAGTAACCTCTAGATTTTTAGAGAAGTCGGCTTCATCTATACTGGTGTTTGGAAAGGGAGAAGGAAGCAGATATAATAAAGTAAAATCTAACCTAAGGCAATACGCCAAGATTTAATGATGGGCACGATAAATCATAGATTTAAGGGTCTGAATGGTGTTGTTGTATTCCAAAACATCAGAGACTTAAGATTATAGCATAGACAATTCATTTATTGACATAAAATAACATTGCATACATTCTTATTGCTGAGAAGAGTCATTAGACATGATCTAGGTAAGCAAACTTGCATCGAACTATATAGAAGTTCTCAAATGAAGTGTCAAGACAATATAAAGTACAATTCAAAGTTTGATCAAATAGCATGAAAAACAGAAAGGCCAAACAATTGGCACAATCTAAGATTTTTGCAATTAAATAAAACAGTAAAAGAGGTCTAGTGTCTTTTTACTAAAACCAACATGTTTTTCCCTAGTTTTGGACCATTTCTCATCAACAAAGAAAGAATATATAGTAGGAAAACCTCCCACCGTTTCAGAGAACAGTAACATAAAAGATTTTGCAATCTTCTGGAATGATGCCTGAATCAGAATATTCCTAAGGCCGTTACAACAGGATCAAGCTAGAACACAACATCCAGCCATCTCGGGCATAGGTGCATCCTCTGTAATGATGGAAGTGGTCCTAGTTAGACAAGTGTCATGCATTGGTGCGAATGATTATGACAAGTAGCAACCAATAGCATTATTTGGTTCATGCGGTTCATCGCCCGCATAACAGATCCGCTGCTTAGGCACGTGGCAGCCTTTCACTGCCCGCATGAACCTTTCTCCCATCGCTTGCAGAGAATTTGTAAAAATGCAACACGTGTCAAATGGGCCAATTACCTTATCACAGCGAAGGGAACGTTCATCAGCCGGGCATAAAAGATGTGTGGTAGTATTTCACTGCCCGCGGTTGCTATTTCACCCCCGCATTGAAAGATTTGCAAACGATTGATACGTAGCAAGAGTCTACTACAACTAGAAACTATGGGGCCCACTAGCACCTTTTAGGAATGAGGGCTTCGTGACAACATCTCGTAGCCCAATGAGGTGTCACGAAAATAAGAAACAAAAGCATCCCGCAGCCGCGACATGTGAAAGCACAGTGGAGTTTCCCGAGATCCAAAGGGAATGCCGATACTCGATGTTACGAAGGGTAGACATGTGGAGCGGTAGATCAAAGCCTTGATAAAAGGTTGTGCAGACTTGGCGATGCATAGGTCGGCGTATAGAAAATAAACCTGAAGTTAGCTGGTTAAATAAATATTAACACCAACTATAGCCATCTTATCACCAATCACTTTCTTTAAACTTTTCTGGTGAATTCTTAGGAGAGGTCCATTCTTCTTTTTACCATCATCCTTAGCCCCATAATTAGTTTCCAACTCATTTAACCCTTCAGTACTAGTGTGCTCAACATTAGTTTCCTCCAAAGGATTAGAAACCAAAGTACCCACTGGAGCAGCCATAGTATCCTACTCAAGAGTCTCCAACTCAGGTGGGGCTGAAGAGGAAACAAACCCTTCCTTTGAACCCGTAATCATGTCTATTGTTGGAGAGGAGAATAAAGGATGTTGACCACTAGGATTTGATCCCTGAAAAAATTGGGTACCAAATCTATGATCATGTTCCATTGAATCGAGCTCATCAAAGTTCTCAAGAACATCAAATTTGTTGCCAAAGACCTCTCTAAGTGAAGTTTTATTTTGATGGCTTGGCATTTTTACTTTTGATTAGGGTTTCATAGGAATAAACCCATTTTGATCAAGATCTTCAATTTGAACCATCGATTTTCCTTTAGCTTTAGAAGTATTTGTGTGCACACTTGGTGGAGGTTGTTGGGTATTAGCTTGTAGCTTAGGGAAATTTCTTTGTAGGTGCTCATATTCATGGCAAGAACAATAGCGAAAGGGAAGGGCCTCATAATCCACTTGTTGAACCCAACACAAACCTACCAGCATGATTTCATTAGATTCTAGCAAAGGGTTATTTAAATTAATTTCCACACATAAGCGAGCAAAAGAGGTTACCCTTCAATCAAGAGTGTGTTAAGAAGGACCCAAATCCAATGGCTTCCCTCAAGCAACTACAATAGAATGTAAGATATCCTTACACTAATACTCCATAGAAAGACAAGATAGACAAATCTAGACTAGAATTCTTGATGACATCTCTTCAGAAGGATCAAACACCAAATGCCACAATTTTATGAATAGTCCCACCTGATTGTGAAAATATGGGCCCCCTTCAAAAGCAACATTACAATCAACAATTAGTGAAAATACCACAAATAAGTATTCATTAGCTCCCAAATGACTTCCAAATCTCCTTCAAGATTCCAATTGCTGCGAACCCATTTCTTCAAAAAAAGGAAAGGAAATGTGAACTCTCATAAATTTGCAAATAAGTGCATGCTCAGATAGATGCATGTCCTTCATAACAAAATTTGGGTTGATCACCACCACTAGGCAATCTTCAGATCCTTCCAAACACCCATTGGGTTTTGTGCGCAAGCTCTGAGCTTGATTGTTCTTCGACTCCTTAGCTACTTGTAAGAGATAATTTATTGCATCCTCATGACTTGAGTATGAAGAAATTTCACCAACTATAGCATCATTAAAAGAGATTGATTGGAGGTCCCTTTAACCCCTTGCATGGTCCATGCAGCCAACATAGCCAAACACCCACCAAAACCAACGAAAAAGGACAAAAACATAGCAAAAAGGAAGCAAAAAAAGTTAGAAAAAATAGGTTCCTAGCAAGGGGAGAGACCCCCCATGCCTCTCCACCAGACAAAAAATAACAATACCAAAACCCACGACTTCACCAAGCCATGCATGCCTACTAAAACCTCACCCACGTAGAGCCGTGAAAAACAACCATTCATTTCCAATTATCTTTTTCCATATGAAAATGATAAAATAAAAATGAAAGGGTAGATATTTTCAAACTCTAATGTGGTTGAGTTTCTTCCTTGAAAGAACCTATAGCTACAAGAAATAAATAAAATATTTTTGGGTTCTTTTAGAGCTTGTAAAAAATGGTCAAGCTATTATTTTAGTTGTCTAGCCTCAACAATAAACAATACGAAGAAAATGATAAAATAGAGTGTGTGCTACTATCCTACGTGTGTCTAGGATTGAAAGAGTAGTGACAAATGTAATTATAGTTAATTAATATAGAAATAAGAATGTTGATAAGTAAGAAGTGAGATCCTAGGTGTCAAAGCTAAGATAAACTCACATTCTACAATAGCAAAATGAAGAAAATAAGGAAATCTAGACAAAACTAACAAGTTAAATCACTTTCCAAGTTAGATGAAAATAATGGAGGCAATAATATTGTAAAATTATAATAATCTTCCTCAATATTCTAATAGACTATTGGAGCTTCATATATGCTTCAAGAATGCTAATAAAATATTCAATATACTAATAACAATGGTGAAAAATTCTAAGAAAGAGTAAAGATTTTTTAGAAAGAAAATAAAAAATTACAAGAGATAACAAAATGGATTAAAATTGGATAGGATGGAGAGAGAAATGGGAGTTGGTTACCCATTTGGATTTAATCTAGAGTAGTTACCTATAGATTTTGAAGGTGACAAGAAAATAAAAACTTATAAATGACTACAAAATCATGAATTACTAGGGGATGCTAGTGATGCAGGAGCATCTAGTGGTACTAGCAATATTGCATCACCAAAAATATTGCTATTTTATTTTTGTTGTTTTTAATAAGGGTTGTGTGTGGAAAATAAATATTTTAACTTGCAATAATGTGATTTTTCCTTGTGGTGATATGTAAATGCAATTTTTGGAGGAAATATGTTGAGGTAAATGTTTCCAAGGCATTTAAATTGGAATATTCTCTTTGGGGCACCCATTTCAAGGTGGGGACAACTTGGTGTGCATATTCTTGCATGATCAATTGTATGCCTTGCATGCAATTGCACGTTTGTGTCACAAGCTTTGCATGTTGTTGCATGTTTGTATTTGGAGCTGTCAAGGCCAAAAAGAATCAAAGGTGTCATAATTGACCAAATTTGACTGGCCATGGTTTTAGGTTCCTATGCAAAGACCATGTGAGCATTGATTAATTTTATTATTTTTATGATTATTTCTCCAAATGGGGTGTGGGATTTCCAAGGAGGTTTTTTTCTTGTGGTTTTGGAAAACTATAGTGGTTTTCTCATTCTAAAACTTCTATATTATGATGCCTTGTCATTTGGGGAGATGGATTTGGGAGTTTTTGTAGGTGAGATGGGGAGATGTTAGATTGAAGATAGGATTTGAAGACTCCATTGTTGCAGATTTCTATTTGCATAGAAGCCCATATTTTAGGGCGCTAGTGAGCTCCATGTTTTGAGAAATCATGAGCTAGTGAAGTTTGTGTGAAGGAAGCTTGAGAGATTCAAATAAAAGAAGGTTGAAAGAGACTAATAAGACATTTTTGTTTCAAGTTTGGAGGTGTACTACAACAACAAGAAGATTGATGATTTCATGGTTTGTTTGCAGCAGTGATTTCTAATGATGAATGGAGGTTGAAGGAGCTATAATCGAGTGAAAGAAGAGAGATTAAGTGAAACCATTTTATATTTGATTTTTTCTGTCACATTTCAATCTCATATCAGATTTGTAATGATTTTCATCAGCCCATATGGCTGCAAAATAATGAATTTTCAGAAATGCTTTCTTGTAATGTAATTGAAGGAGATATTGAATGAACAAAGAAGAATACTTCTTACAGATTTTTGTGTTGTTCCAAACCATTTCTATGATAAGTTTTTATATTTTTGTGAGTATGTGAATGGGGTTTGGTTTCTTACTATATTATTGGTATTAAAGCAGGAATTCCAAAGTGTGTAGGTAGAAGCACCAATGTGAGGCAGATTGCAACAGGACCTATGGTGGTGGTGTGTGTGATTTATGTGTAGATAGATCGTTGAAAATGAGGAATCCTATACCAAAGAGGATCAGATGAGTCATGAGGAGGCCCATAAGAATATTTTTCTAGGAACAATATCGAGAAGAAGTGGAAAATATGAAGTACCATGAAGAATTTGAAAAGCTCCAAGCTAAATTAGATGTATTGGAAAAGATGGTTAAGGAGGAAATGGGAATATGGTTGGAGAGATATGGGAAGAAGAATGTTCTCTTAAAAGAGGATAGAGAAGATAAGATTAGAAATAAATATTGTTGTATCCATTTGGTAGGGGTTGAATATAAGGAAGAATATGTGGGGGCAACCCACACAAATAGAGAAGATAATGAGGAACAAGTTTCAACAATACCATGTGAATGGAGTGCATTATGTGAAGTGGATGAAGAAGGTATGCAATTAGAAATTGTGAACATGGATGGTCCTAAGTTTGGTGAGCAGGTTGGTGAGGAAGAGGAAGATCTCTTGTTGAAAGAAGAGATGGAAAGAATCAACAAGTTGTTTGAAGGAAAAATGATGGACAAACATGAAGAGGAGTTTACAAAACTTGTCGTTGGAGGTGAGAAGATGGATGTTGCAACGAATAATGAGGAAAAAGATATTAGGATAGTCAACAAGAATGAGGTAAATTTTAATTTTAATTTTAGTTGTGATGATTCTATACCTTCTTTTCTTAAATTAGAAGAGTATTTCAAGCAAGAAGAGAGTATGCAAATGGAAATTTTTAATTTCCATAGAGTAGCAATTGCATAATTGTATAAGGATATAGCAGATTTTGATTGTTGTTTGGATAATACATGTTTGGATGTATAATTTGTAGAGGATGTTGTAGGTGAAACTTGGCCGAGGTGGTTAGTTTGTGGTGGGTTGAATCCCACAAGAGTAGAGAGGATAATGTTGTTGGATGTTGTGGTTGTGTTGCTGATATGTGGTTGTCATTGATGTCAACACTATTAGCATTATTGTAGTGAAGGTTGTATATGTCGAGGATATCAAGAAAAATTTTAAAGGAAGAATTACAAGTTGCTAGTGGAATAGTGAAGTTCATGAAGGTGTTTTTTTTTGTACGCTAAAGATTAGTTGTTGTGGACTAAAGGGTTTATTGTTGAGAGCAACTAGTTCATCTACCAGAAGTTTCAGAGCTTTGCATAAATATTTGATCATGTTATGAACAGTTGTGCTATGACAGTATTTATGTGGTTTTTGTAAGTGTTCTTAATTGAATTTTATGACATTTTGGTAATTTTTTTTGCTATGAATGCTTCTCTATTAGTTCCTATTGCTTGTGGATTCTTCTAGATCATTCTCTATCTTTGTTGCATGTTCGCATTGATCGATGTGCTCATGGTCGAAGATTTCTCTAGTGTGTGTTCGTGTTTTTATGTTCCTAGCCGACATAATGATTGTAATGTGTTGTGGATCCTTGAAGATTAAAATTTCAATGTTTGGTTTGCTCGTGGATATTTTTTTGGGTCACATCATAATATTAGCTGACGATGTTTGATTCACATTAAAAATTTATTTGTAAATTCAAGCCAACATTGTAAACTTTTTTTATACTTTTGACTAATGAAGTTGTTGATATAATTCCATGATGTGGATATATAAGAGTGATTGTTTGTATGAAATGTAAGTGTGTATGAAGTGAAGGAAAGCCGGAGGAAGAGAAAGTGTGCGAATATTGATCTATTCATTCGATTGCAGAGCAGAAGTGTGAAGAAGGTTTTTTGGGCTTAACTGGAACTATAATCAAGATTTTGTAGAAGTTATTTTCTCAGTTCATACCCTACAGATCTAATATGAATTATTGTGTATTCTTTGGGTAGTGTTCCCTCTTGTATTTGAGCAATGAGCTCTAGGTAGTGTGTCTGAATGCATGTGCATTCCCACTATTTTCCATTATACTTTTAACAGGGTATAATATTGTGGACTAACATCCACCGTGGTTTTTCCCCTAATAGGGTTTCCATGTAAAAAATCTTGGTGTTCTCTATGTTTCTGATATGTTGATTGCTTATCATTTATTATTCTTTCATCAGATCTAAGATTAAGTTAACATAAAAAGTTTAAATATTTTGTGACAACTAATTCACCCCCCCTCTCAGTTGTCTATCCTTGTTTTTCCAAAAATTGGTATCAGAGCAAGTTCCTCTGAAGAAGTTTAAAAGCTTGAGGTGATCTGACATGGCATCATACAAGAAGGACAATCCTAGACTCAATGGAACAAACTATTCACTATGGAAAGCTAGGATGAAGTGTCATTTGAGGTGTATTGGAGAACCCTTATGTAAGATTACAAAGAATCCATATGTTATTCCTCATAATGGTTCTTCCACTGCTGACGAGATTAAAGAGGCTGAGAATAACGTCAAGGCTATTGAAGCTTTGTTAAGTGCTCTGATAGATTCAGAAATGACAAACGTGATAGGTCTGAAGACAACTCATGAGATTTGGAAGAAGCTGGAAACTTTGTATGAAGGAGATAAATATGTGAAGATGGCTAAGCTACAGAGTTTGAAAGGAAAGTATGAAAATTTGAAGATGGGTGAAGATGAAAACATCTCTTCTTTTATGCAAAGAGTAAATGAACTTGTGATGGGTATTAGATGTGTTGGTGGTACCCTAGAAGAGGAAGAAATTGTAGCTAAAGTGCTCAGATCATTGCCTTCCTCCTACAAAGCAAAGGCTCATGCTATTGAAGAATTTAGATCAGTAACAAATATGACAAGAGATACAATGATTGGTAGACTTGTTGCCTTTGAGTTGAGCAAATTTGGTGAATCTATTCCCAAGACTGAATATTCATTTAGGGCTTATGTATCTAGAAGAAACAAGCAAAGATATGATCCAGGAGAGTGTTCCAGAAAGTCATTCAAGTATGAGGAAGAAATGAAACAACTTGAAGATGAAGAAAGAGAGTTGGAAGAGTTGGAAGCACTGATTGTGAAGAAAGAAGGTAGAGGACAAGGTAAGTATAAAGGAATGTTTCCTATTAAATGTTTCTCTTGCAATAAAATAGGTCATTTTGCATCAACATGTCCTGAAAGAGTTCCTAGGTCTAAGCCTAACAAATCTAGATTTCAAAAGAAATGTTGCTATGCTGAAGGAGTGATTGATGAAGAGTTTGATAAAGAAAATGGAAATGAAAATGAATGGGTGTTCCTTGCTATCAAGGAAAATGGTCTGGTGGCTACTGAATCTACTCAAGTTGAGAAATCTCTTGCAGCCCGAATTGAAGAAAAGGATGAGTGGATTATTTATAGTGGTTGCTCACATCATATGACTGGTGACAAAAGAAAATTTGTAAGTCTAAAGAAGTATGGCAGTGGGGTTGTAAGATTCAGAGATAATAATGCTGGTGTGATTCATGGAAGAGGATCTATTTGTCTTGGTGGTAAGCATAACATTGATGATGTCCTTTATGTTGAAGGCTTGAAGCACAACCAACTGAGTGTTGGAAAGATGGTGGACAAGGGTTATGATCTTTAGTTCAAAGGTGGAAGATGCAAGATGCTTGGAAGTTTTGGAAATGTAATTGCTTTAGGTAAAAAGACAAAAGGTAATATTTTTCACCTAAATGTTGCTAGTGAAAGTTGTTTAATTGCTCAAGTAGATGAAGGATGGTTATGGCATAGGAGGCTGTGTCATGTGAATTTTGACAACATTGTCAAAGTAAGCTCCACTCAAGCAGTAAGAGATCTACCTAAGCTAGTGAAGCCTGCTAACACAATCTGCAAGGAATGTCAGATGGGAAAATAGACTAGAGTTTCTTTTTGGAGCAAACAACATCATTCTAATGGATTATTGGAGCTAGTGCATATTGATCTATGCAATACCTCTAGAGTCATAAGTCTTCATGGAGAAAGGAAATTTATGATGCTTATTCATGATTACTCTAGGATGATATGGGTTGCTTTTTTAAGAGAAAAATGTGAAGCATTAGAGAAGTTCAAAAGTTTCAAAGCTATGGAAAAGAATGAGAAAGGTCTGAAAATCAAATGCTTAAGGTCAGACAGAGGTGGTGAGTTCACCTCCAGGGAGTTCAATTCTTTCTGTGAAGAGCATGGAATTAGAAGATAGTTATCTGCTCCCCAAACCCCTCAATAGAATGGAGTTGTAGAGAGGAAGAACAAAAAAATTCTAGATGATGCTAGGAAAATGATGATAGAAGGAAATGTGCCTCATATCTATTGGAGTGAAGTTGTAATCACTACTGTGTACACTTTAAACTAGGTAAATGTCAATGGTAATTCTGGTAAGACTCCTTTTGAGCTATGGTTTGGTTATTATCCTACTGTTAAATATTTCAAGATCTCTGGAAGCAAGTGTTATATTAAGAGAGATGAGGACATAAGAAAGTTTGATGCAAGAAGCGATGAAGGAATATTTTTATATTACTCTACTAGAAGCAAGGCCTACTAGTGCTATAACAAAAAATTGAGAAAAATGGTTGAAAGTGAAAATGTCAGAGTTAATGAGGACTCTAATAGATCATCCAAATACTATGGATATGATTCAAATGACCAGGAAGATAGCATAGACGAAGGGAAAAATACTCAGACACGGAATCAACTTCAAATTGTTCCAGTAAAACAAATTCAAATTGTTTTGGTAAATCAAGAAAGTCAAGAAGGAGATACAAGTACAAGTGTAGAAGAAAGAATAGAAGAACCAGAAGTTCAAGAGAATCCTAAAGCTCCAAGGTATGTAAAGCTAAATCATTCTAAAAATCAAATTATAGGAGACAAGAATAAAGGTGTGCAAACTAGAAGAAAGATTGCAAAAGAGTATTGTCTGATTTCCAAGATTGAGCCTAAAGATGTCAATGAAGCTTGCAATAATGAACATTGGATGGAAGCTATGAAGGAAGAACTGATGTAGATTGAAAAGAATGATACATGGATACTTGTTCCCAGACATAAAGATAAAAATGTGATTGGTACTAAATGGGTCTTTTAGAATAAGTTGAATGAACAAGGTGAAGTGGTCCAGAATAAAGCAAGATTGGTATGTAAACGGTATTCACAAATGAAAGGTATTGATTTTGAAGAAACCTTTGGCCCTATTGCCAGAATTGAAGCTATTAGATTAGTTCTTGGTTATTCTTCATATAAGAAATATAAAGTCTATCAAATGGATGTGAAGTCAACTCTTCTGAATGGTGAGCAAGAAGAGGTATATATTGAATAGCCAGATGGATTTCAAATGACTAATAAGGAAGACATGGTTTTTTTATTGAAGAAAGCTTTGTATGGACTCAAGCAAGCCCCTAGAGCATGGTATGCTAGATTGGATAAATACTTATTAAATCTTGGATTCAATAAAGGTACTATCGACAACAACTTGTGTTTCAAGTTGGATCATGACAAAGAGTTGATTATTGAGGTCTTTGTTGATGACATTATTTTTGGAGGAGATGACAATCTATGTATGAAGTTGTTGATGAAATGAAGAGTGAATTTGAAATGAGTATGATTGGAGAGATGAAGTTCTTTCTAGGATTGCAAGTTACTCAGTTAGACAAGGGGATTTTCATATCTCAATCCAAATATGTGAGAGAGTTGTTGAAGAAGTTTGGCATGAAAGACTCAAAACCAGTTGGTACTCCCATGGTAACCAAATGCAAGTTAACACAGAATGATGATTCTCCTAAGGAAAATAAAACAAGATACAAGTCAATGATTGGTGGACTACTCTATTTAACTTAGACTAGACCAAACATTATGAATGTTGTGTGTATGGTTGCTAGATTTTAGGCTAATCCAAAAGATTCTCATGTGACTGTTATTAAGAGAATCTTCAGATATCTAAAAGGAACAATTGACTTTGGGATTTGGTATCCTAAGGATGATGATCTTACTTTGAGTGCTTATACTGATGTGGATTGGGTAGGAGATGTAGATGAAAGGAAGAGTACTAGTGGTGGTGCCTTCTTCCTAGGGAAGAAGTTGGTGTCTTGGTTGAATAAAAAGCAGATTTCCATATCTCTATCTAATACTAAAGCATAGTATATTGCTACTACAAATAACTATACTCAAGTGATGTGGATGAAATAGATGCTAAAAGATATCAAAGTAGTATATGATGAACCTATTGCCATATATTGTGACAACTCAAGTGCAATTAACATATCAAAGAATCTGGTGCTACATTCTAAGACCAAGCATATATAAATCAAGTTTCACTTCTTCAGGGAAAAAGTGAATGAGAAAGAAGTCGGACTAGAATATGTGCCTACCAAAGAAAATATTGTAGACATTTTCACCAAGCCATTGTCTAAAGATACTTTTGAGTATCTCAGAGGGATGCTAGGGGTGATTACCCCTCTTGATATAAAATAAAGATGCATTTTCTTGCATCAATCCATGTGCTTCATATATATTTCCTAATTTGGATTGATGTTTCCATGGTTGCTACTCAAGGGGAGTAGTCAAATGTGCATATATGTGTTTCAGAGCTTGTATGTGGGAAGATAATGCTTATCTTTGCCACTGATGTCAAAGGGGGAGAAGATCAATTTAAAAAATCTTTTTGGGGAGAAAAGTAACCGAGGAGAAGAGTTAGAACCTAAGGGGGAGTAAGTGTAGTTGTGTTGATGGCATTTTTCACATCATGTGTTGCCATCAATGCGAAAGGGGGAGATTTTTGGATGCTATGGTTGTGTTGTTGATATGTGGTTTTCATTGATGTCAACACTATTATCATTGTTGTAGTGAAGGTTGTATATCTTGAGGATATCAAGAAAATTGTTAAAGGAAGAGTTGTAGGCTACCAATGGAATAATGAAGGTCATGAAGGTGTTTTGTTTTGTACATTGAATATCAGTTGTTGTGGACTAAAGGTTTTATTGCTGAGAGTATCTAGTTCATCTACCGGAAGTTTTAGAGGTCCGTGTAAAGATTTGATCGTGTTATGAATAGTTTTGTTCTAATAGTTTTTTTGTGGTTTCTATCAATGTTCCTAATTGAAGTTTATGATATTTTGGTAATTTTTGTTGTTGTGGATGCTTCTTTGTTAGTTCTTGTTGCTTTTGGATGCTTCTAGATCATTCTCTATCTTTGTTGCACGTCTGTGTTAATCGGTGTGCTCGTGGTCGAAGATTTTTCTCATGTGTTCAGGTTTTATGTTCCTAGCCAACATAATGATTGTAACGTGTTGCAGATCCTTGAATATTAAAATTTAAATGTTTGGCACACTCGTGGATATTTTTTTGGGTTGCATCATAATATTAGCCGACGGTGTTTGATTCACATTAAAAATTTATTTGTAAATTTGAGCCAACATTGTAAACTTTTTTTATACTTTTGGCTGACAAAGTTGTTGATGTAATTCCATGATGCGGATATATAAGAGTGATTGTTTGTTTGAAATGTAAGTGTGTATGAAGTGAAGGAAAGCCAAAGGAAGAGAAAGTGTGTGAACATTGATCTATTCATTTGATTGCAAAGCAGAAGTGTGAAGAAGGCTGAGTGGAGTGTGAAGGTTTTTTGTGCTTAACTAGAACTGTAATCAAGCTTTTGGAGAAATTGTTTTCTCAGTTCATTCCTTGCATATCTAATCCAAATTGTTGAGTATTCTTTGGGAAGTGAGCCCTCTTGTATTTGAGCAGTGAGCTCTAGGCAGTGTGCCTAAATGTATGTGCATTCCCATTATTTTTCATTATACTTTTAACAGGTTATAATATTGTGGACTAACATCCACCGTGGTTTTTCCCCTAACAAGGTTTCCACATTAAAAAATCTTGGTGTTCTCTATGTTTCTAATGTGCTAATTGTTTATGGCTTATTATTCTTTCATCAGATCTGAGATTAAGTTAAGTTAAGTTGAAAATTTTAAATATTTTGTGACAACTGATTCACCCCCCCTCTCAGTTGTCTATCCTTGTTTTTCCAAAAGATGTATGGTATTAGGATTAAGATGGTACATGGTGGATACAATTCCATGAGAGGAGAGATGAATGGAGTGTTGAGTTGCCAAAGGAGTAGGTTTCTTATTCCAACTAAGTGTTGGAAGAGGAGAAAGAAGACTCAATTGCAGGTACCAAATTTAGTGATGGATTTTGTTGAAGATTTATTACAATTTGAAAGGGTGGTACTATCACTCAACTCCATTTTATGAATCCATATTCACACAAAAATTCCTACCTTGGGTGTCTGATGCAGGAGCATCTAGGGGTACTAGAAATCTTGCATCACCAAAAATATTTCTATTTTATTTTTGTTATTTTTAATAAGGGCTAAGGTGTGTGGAAAATAAATATTTTAATATGCAATAATGTGATTTCCCCTTGTGGTATATGTAAATGTAATTTTTGGAGGAAATATGTTGAGGTAAATGTTTCTAAGGAATTTAAATTGGAATACTCTCTTTGGGGCATCCATTTCAAGGTGGGGAAAACTTGGTGTGCATGTTCTTACACAATCAATTGTATGTCTTGCATGCAATTGCATGTTTGTACAACAAGATTTGCATGTTGTATTTCCGTATTTGGAGTCATTGGGGCCGTCGAGAATCAAAGGTGTCATAATTGACCAAATTTGATTGGCCATGGTTTAGGTGCCCATCTGAAGGCCATGTGAGCATTGAGTAATTTTATTGTTTTTATGATTATTTCTCCAAATGAGGCATGGGTTTTCCAAGGAGGTATTTTTCTTGTGGTTTTACAAAACCATAGTGGTTTTCTGATTCTAAGACTTCTATATTATGATTCATTTTCATTTGGGGATATAAGTTTGGGAGTTTTTGTAGGTGATATGGGGGGATGCCACTAGGTTGAGGAGAGGATTTGAAGACTCCATTATTGAAGATTTATATTTGCATAGAATCCCATGTTTTACGGAGCTAGTGAGCTCCACATTTTGGGAAATATTGAGCTAGTGAAGTTTGTGTGAAAGGAGCTTGAGAGCTTTATCTGAAAGAAGGTTGAAATATACCAAGAAGAAATTTTTGTTGCAATTTTGGAGGTGTACTATATCAACAAGAAGATTTATGATTTCATTGTTTGTTTACAGCAGTGATTTCTAATGATAAATGTAGGTTGAAGGAGCTAGAATCGAATGAAAGAAGAGAGATTGAGTGAGACCATTTTTTATTTGATTTTTTATGTCCTATTTCAATCTCATATCAGATTTTTAATGTTTTTAATCAGCCCATATGGCTGTGAAATAATGAATTTTCAGAAATTCTTTCTTGTAATGTAATTGAAGGATATTTTGAATGAACAAAGAAGAATATTTCTTGCATATTTTTATGTTGTTTCAAACCATTTCTAAGTTAAATTTTCAGATTGTTGTGAGTATGTGAATGAGGTTTGGTTTCTTACTACATCACCTAGCATATTACACACATGTTTGAACATAGCACTATTGTCTAGATAATTATATCTCAACAAAGGTCTAAATAATAGGAAAAAACATAAACATGACATCTATAACATCAATTTTAGGAAACCATTAAAAAATTTGATGACTAATTTATATTTTATTCAAGAATAATTGAAAAATAGGAAAAAGGAATAGTTCAATTTCCCTACAAAGATAACAAGATCCAAATTTATTATGGATGCTTTCACTCTAGTCTCAAATACTATTCATAATGATGATTGTGAGGTGAATTTTAATAAATAGACAAAGTTCTTAGCTAAGAAATGGAAAGAAAACTTTAGACTCAAGAGGTTGGATTATGTGAATTAGTCCCCTACTTGGTGTTCCTCTGTTTAGGTTTCTAATATTCTTGTGTTGTTCCATCTTGTGCCTCTTTTCATCCCTTCGATAGGATATTTTTCTAATTTTTCTTATACCTCATTAAACTTATTATTGTTGTTAAAATGTTCATTTTGTAAAAGTGTGTGGGAACTTTCAAAAAAATTAATCTATTAAAAAATTTCATGATTTGGAAAAATATCTATGGGAATTCATACCTTGTTACCATGGGAGGAAAATGCTAAGATAAAGGATAAAATGATCTATAAGCACACTAAAGGAGATGAACATAAAATTAAGCTCAAAATATAATGTAAGATTATAAGGGTATACAATTTTTGTCATTATAACTCTCATATTAAAGATCAATGAACCAAGTGACATCTAAGCATTCATAGGCATGCTGAAGTGGTAGGCCCACTTTAGTTGGAAGGAAAAACATTAATATCATAGGTGATGCTTGTGAATCATGCTAGATTTGGAGGAACACACTAGGGAGATGATACAGAGAAGGAGTGGAAAACCTACTGTAGATAGAGGAAAAATCAGCAGATTTAGTGTAATGAAAACAATAATCTAATTAGATCCTATCAAGCACAATAGAGTACGAAACAACACGGAAATCACAATAAAAGCACAAATACAAACCGATCTCCGCGCTAACTCGATTTATCTCCATTACTCTTCTCCACCTGCATGAGAATGTGAGATTTTGAAGGGTTGACAATGGAGGAATGTTGAGTGCTCATTCCTGCAGCATAATGACTTGACGATGAAAATGGAAAATGGAGAGAATGATAGATAGAGACGAAAGACTGATTTTGACAGAGTCTGGATGCTAGACGAATCAACCCCCTAAATGGATTATGAGAGGCCGTATTTATAGAGCCCTGACATTAACGAAGATAAGATTTGACAAGATTCGACAAGGATTTGATTTTTGACAAAAGAGGAAATACAACGAGATGAGATAAGATATCAAAAAAGATAGAAAGATTTCATTTCTTGTTTTAAAGGAAATAAATCTTGAAAAAGACAAGAAGGATAATTGATGAATTATCTAATTAAATAAATTAATTAGATACACATGATTTTCAATTTTGGAAAGAAAGCGAGAAGATCTTTTTAGGATTTTATTAATTAAATAAATTTTGGATTTATTTAATTAACGTTGAATTTATGATTTCATTAATTAAATAATATAACTTATTTAATTAACATTAGAAGAATGAATAGAAATTATTTATTTAATTAAATAATATAAATTATTTAATTAACATTAGCGAAATGGATGGATTATGAATATGAATTTAATTAAATAGATGATGACATGGGTACCTAGGGCAAAGCGTGTTACAAGATGCCTAAATGATGTAATGCCGAGACAGGTGTTGTAAGAGGACAATTTTGGGTGTCTATATTTTGCCCCTCTTTGAGATGGTGTTCGAGATGATGTGATTTGTGTCGAGTAACATCATTTCAAAGAAACTAAGGTATGGATAGAGGAAAATGGATAATGATATCAGAATATGATGATGCCCCCTCGAGAGGATAGGCGGGTTGGACAAACACGAGTAGGCTCTCGAAATGAAAGGGATGGGTCAAGAACTAAAGATGAAGGCGTGGATAGAGGAAGTGAAAGATGCATTATGCTGCAATGAAAGTGAGCAACCATGATGTTTGATTTAGCACTAGGCATTATGCACCAAGGTATAAGGACCAAGGTGACGATTTGTCTCATGCCCCAGCGTAATACAACCTTGTCTAGATGCATGAGGAAGTAAACTTAGAGCATTAAAGTCCTAATGCACAAAAGGTATTATGTGACCTTAGATGCAAAGGATAATGCAAAAATATATTCCAACATACACAAGATATGAATATTAGCTAGAATGATATGGAGTTGATACAAATGCAAGATAAAATGATAACACACACAAGCAAGCAAGCATGCACAAATGATATAAAAACAAACAAGGTATTGCCCCTGTCAAGCTGTAAACCGTTGATTGATGGATTGGTTGATGATGATAGTGTTGTCATTGCGGGGAGTGACATATCCCTAGATCAACACAAGGATGATTGATAATTGACTGATTGGGTTTACGACAAGATCAGGATCAAGACCAAAGGGTGTGATTGGATAATTTGACAAGATTGATCGACTTGATTGGTATGGATTAAGGAATGACTTGCATTTGAATTATTCCTTGGATTTTTGTTGGCTATTTGATTTTTTTGTTTGATTTTTGAAATGTTTTGAAACACGGACTTTTGAAAATCTTTTGACCTTTTAGACTTTTGAAATGTTTGTTGTTTTTGGACTTTAAAATGTTTGTTTTGGATTTTTTGTTTGACTTTTGGACTTTTGAAATGTTTTGATTTTTGGACTTACAAATGTTTGACCTTTTAGACTTTTAAAATGTTTTGCTTTTTTTGGACTTTTGAAATGTTTGACTTTTTGGATTTTTGAAATGTTTTGACTTTTCTTTTGAAATGTTTTGACGTTTTGGACTTTTTAAAATGTTTTAAACTTTTGGACTTTTGAAATGTTTTGACTTTTTGGACTTTTGAAATGTTTTGGACTTTTGGACTTTTGAAATGTTTTGAGGTGTCAAAGGATGAAAATTTGAGTAGCCTTTGTGCTAGATACCAATGACAAGGGGAAAACCAAGTCTAGGTGCAAGGGTGGGTGATGGGATAAGGGATAAAAGGCTCATGATAGATGGATGGATGGTATTGATGTATGCATCATAAGAGAGCAAGGATGTGATCTCCAAAGACTATGTCGCATAGGAATAACATGCCCCATTTTAGGTACAAGACTTAGGATTTTTCTAGACAAACTGTATGACAATAGGATAATGACATGATTGGTTTAGATAGGAAGAGGTATGTCAAGAGATATCCAAAACATGTTTCAACCTTTTGCCCCTATATCTTCATTTAGATCAAAAGGACTACGGTGGATAAGTGGGCTCAATATGATAGATATGTATGATGGATAAGATGGTAGGTAGGATGGAAATGATATGACATGAAGGATAGGTCGGATAGATAAGACATTGTGCCCCCAAGTGTAAGTGAAATAGAAGATCATCCTACACATGATGCCTGTTTTCTGGGTTTTCATCATGGTACTTATCCAAGGTGCCTGTTTACTAGGTTTTCACCGTTGGACAAAGGGATTTCTCGTTACTCTTTATTTTTTATTCTTTTGTTTATTTTTATTTTTTGACTTTTTTACCTGTGGATAGGAGGGACTCAAGTGTCTAGTTGCATGAAAGGTGATAGTCCCACGACGGATGGCTGTCATTGCATGGACCATGTCAAATGCCATTATGCTCATAGATGTTGGTAAGGGATGACATGAAAGGAAGATGGAGTAGGTAGATGATGGATTAAGATGTGGATTATGGAGGACAATAATGGATTATGATATGGATTATGTAGGGAAGATGGTAGGTATTATATGGGATTTATGGAAAAGATGAATGGGGAGGCTTAGCCAAAAGCATGGACCATAGGAAGATGATGGTGGAGATATGTAGGGTAATGAGTGAAGGGTGATGGAAAGATAGAGGTATGTTGGAATGGAATCATGACCAATGGTTGCACACACTGTGATAAACATTGAAGCTTTTGATGTGGACAGGGTGTAGGAAGCAATGGAGATGTTTGCTTAGGAGATGGGTGATGAAGTGCTTTAGGTACCCACATAGACTTAGTATTTTTATGACTTTTATTTGGCTTGTGGGTTTTAGGACTTTGATATTTTTGATGGAATGTGCATTTTGGATGGGAGGGGATGGTTGGGATTTTTGTGACATGGATGCCTCATTCGACTTGATTTCTTTTTGCTTAGGTACCCAAACCATTTTGTTTTTAGACTTTTCTTTTGAAGGTATGGGCTTATATAGCTTTTTAGATGTACTTGGATTTGGCTTTTTGAAATTGTATTCTAAGGCATTAAGACCTTTAGAATTTTTTACTTTATAAATAGAGGCATCAAAATTTTTATTTTTGAATCCCATGGGGTGGATGGAATGAGTGGAAGCTTTATGTTTACACAATGTGTGCATTTGTTGGTCATGACTAGGATATTTAGGGTATTTATGAATGATTGGAATATTAGGTGTTGGAAGCAATGGTGGAAAAGTGGATAGAGGGATATTAGGAGTTGGAATTAATGGTGGCAAGGTTGATGGTGGAAGGTGTATGGTCACATGCTTTTGACACTTGTAGGATAATGGAGATGGAATGGCAATGTATGTTTTGGGAATATGATAAGGCTTGTGGTGAAAAGTGGACTTAGGATGCATGGAGGAAGTACCAACATCTTGAGATTGGTGTCCTTGGGGTATGCAATGGAAAATGGGACTAGGTGTAGGTGGAACACTAGACACGAGTTCCTTATTGGAAAGACCAAGTGGATATGATGGAGGACTTGCAATGGGGTCGATAGTGGATGATGGAGGATTTAAAGGATCTTGAGTATGTTCATTTAGATCCACATTATTGGTTTGATCTTCTATACTAGCTTGGGAGGCAAGTGTCTCATCAAGGAAAGTGGATCTTGATGGGGTTTCGGTGGGATCATGAATGGCATAACAGTCAAGGAGTGGATCATTTTGGACTTATTGGTCAATGGTAGGTTCTTGGTCAAAGATGGGGTTGTCGTGGATGATATAATTGGGATTGAAATCTTTGTCAAGGGTAGGTGTATTTTGTATTTCTTGCTCATGGATGGGTATAGGATCAAGTTGCTCATAAATAGCTTCTTCATAGGTAATATCTTGATCATAGAAAATATATACATTATGGATAGGTTGGATGAAAGTGATTTGATCTTGATTAGGACTAGGGCTTGATGTTTCCACATGCTTAGGAGTAGACTCTTGACATACGTCTTGGGTTGCTTGAATGGAAGTGGAAGGGGGTGACTCTTGAATAGGCTCGACATGTTCTAGATGGTCAACAACATGGAGACATGATGGATATTGACTTGGACTTAATGGGGAAGACTCTTGAATTGGCTCAAGGGGTTGTGGATGACATGGTTGGCTTGAAGGACTTGGCATGATATTTGAGGACTCTTTGGTAGGTTCAAACATATGAGTTGGATGACTTGGTGTTGTTTGATTCCTTGCTAGTAGCTTTTGGGTCACATCCTTTGTAGGTGTAGGGGTGGATGTAGGAAATGCCATAGGTTTACTTTTGAAATGTTTGAATTTAGGGCATTGATTTGATGGAGGAATAGATGATGGTGGGGGTAATGAAGAGTTTGATTAGTTAAAAGGTAGAGAGGCCAATGAATTAGGACTAGGACATGGTGGCTTAGGGATAGACATTTGATTGGATTGTGGTAAGGGTGCATGAACTAGATTGGTGTTCCCCTTGTCAAATGGAACATGAGAATTGAAAGGCCCTTGATTTTGTTGCCAAGGTGGACTTAAGTTCACATGTGTTTGTTGTGATGTGGCTAGGTAGGTTGATGTGGCATTGACATGATAGGTAGATGGGTTTGGCTGGCATGATGATGAAGGTGACACATAGGATTGTGGTTGAATGTGTTGAGGTTGTAATGGTGTTTGGACTTGTGGGATGATTTTTTATTGTGAAGAGGTTGCATAGGATAATGGTTGTTGAAAGGTGGATTGATATGGATAAGGGTTGACATTAGAAGAGGTTTGATAGGTTGATGAAGGATGAGGTTGGTATGAGGTGGAAAGGGATGGCACATTAGGTTGAGGTGGCACTTGTTGATAATAAATGGATAGGGGATGATGTTGTGGTTGTTGGATTTGACAAGTGGCAATGAATTGACTGGCTTGAGCTAGGAGGTGTTGGAGTTGAGTTGATTGGTTTTCATGAAATTAAAATTTTTGGATAATGTCATGGACTCTTTGAATGATTTGTTGTTTTAAAGGTGATTGGCTTGTTTTAGCTTCATGAAGTATGTGAATAAGCTCTAGTGCTATGTCTTCAAATGTTGTCATGGTGTAAAATGATGTTGATTGGATTAAAGAAATGATGATGTTTAGGATATGATGTGGAATGACAAGATTGAATGATTTGGATGATGTGGCAAGTGTTTATTGGAAGTTTGACTTGGGCACTATCAAACACAATATTTCATATGTAAATGCATGAACACACACCAAACACAATGAAAAATTTGTCTTTGAAGATTAAATGTTATGATTAAGCAAGCACTCGAGTACACAACAATAAGCCCTATGACTAGTCAAGTGGGGTATGGCCAATTAGGTCTCACGCTAGTTTGCACAAGGTTGACTAAGGGATGATTTGAAAGCAAAATCTTGCCAATAATCCGGGAGAAAAGGGTAACCCACCCTTCACCTTCACTTCCCAAAGGTATAAAGTTCTTTGGGGCTTAACTCAGAGTGACAAGATTTCAACTCCCAAACGAGCGTGTCTTTGGATTCACACTCTATTGAGGTCGTCCCTTGGAGGGGTGTGTGCTCCAAGCAGGCCTCCTACGAAGGGTATGACAAAAGCAAACCAAGTGAGGTATTTTGGAGGACACACACACTTGATTCACACTCACAAAGATTAATTTCCCTTAGATTAGAAGTGAAATGTGTGTAAAATAGTTCAAACACTTGTTCTTTTTAACCCCGAATCAAGATGTGTGATTGAAGACAAAATTTGTTTTAAGCCCAATTTCAAATATGTGATCAAACAAGATTGATTTTATGCCCCAAACTGAAATGTGTTGACAAGCAATGATTAATGAGAAATGAAAGATTAGAATGTATGCACCTGATTATTCGCTTTCCAATTTGATGTGTGTGACTGATGTCAACGCTTTTCCAGCTCCGTGTGATTCACCGACAAGTCACCAAGACAAGAAGAAAAGACATGCGTGCAAACAGAAGTGAGATTAGATCCAAAAACATGCGATTTGTTAATAATCTAAACTAAAATACAAATGAGAAATCTAAATTAGATTAAAAAATAAAAATCTAAATTAAATTAAAAATTAAAAATCTAACTAAATTAAAGAAAATTAAAAAAAATCCAAACTAAATTAGAATCTATACCTAAAATCTAATTTAAAAATCTAAAACCTAGTAAAAAAAAAAAAATCTAATTAACAATGTAATCTAAAATCTAAAATCTCATTAAAAATCTAATCTAAAAATCTAATAAAAATCATTTAAAAAAAAAAATTAAATTAAATTTAAATCTAAAAATCTAATTCTACCTAAATTAAAAAAAAAAACCAAATAAATCTAAATTTAAACTAAATTAACTAAATAGTATTTAATCTAACAAAAATAATAAAAGAAAATTAACAAATAAACTTTATTCTAGACTAACTATAGAAAAATTAAAAACTAACTTAAAAAAGATACTAGTAAACTCCTAAAACTTAAAAGGAATGAAATCATCAAAATTTTGTGAAAGCCTTAAAAGTGTGCTAGGGAAGATATTCAAAGAAAATCAAAAGCATGATTGGAGTGCATAAAAAGAATGAAGGTGGGCAAAATAAATGACAAATTAAATGATAGAAAATATATAAGATCCCAGGTAAACGCTTGTGGACACCAATTTAGGGTATGCCGAGGAGACTACCAACGACCAACTTCGGCTAATGAAATGACAAATGTAGATAGGGGAAAAATCAGCAGATTTAGTGTAATGAAAACAATAATCTAATTAGATCCTATCAAGCACAATAGAGTATGAAACAACACGGAAATCACAATAAAAGCACAAATGCAAACCGATCTCTACGCTAACTCAATTTATCTCCATTGCTCTTCTCCACCTGAATGAGAATGCGAGATTTTGAAGGGTTGACAATGGAGGAATGTTGAGTGCTCATTCCTGCAGCATAATGACTTGATGATGAAAATGGAAAATGGAGAGAATGATAGATAGAGACGAAAGACTGATTTTGACAGAGTCTGGATGCTAGATGAATCAACCCCCTAAATGGATTGTGAGAGGCCGTATTTATAGAGCCGTGACGTTGACGAACATAAGATTTGACAAGATTCGACAAGGATTTGATTTTTGACAAAAGAGGAAATACAACAAGATGAGATAAGATGTCAAAAAAGATAGAAAGATTTCGTTTCTTGTTTTAAAGGAAATAAATCTTGAAAAAGACAAGAAGGATAATTGATGAATTATCTAATTAAATAAATTAATTAGATACACATGATTTTCAATTTTGGAAAGAAAGCGAGATCTTTTTAGGATTTTATTAATTA
Source organism: Sequoia sempervirens (assembly GCA_007258455.2). Lineage (NCBI taxonomy): Eukaryota > Viridiplantae > Streptophyta > Pinopsida > Cupressales > Cupressaceae > Sequoia > Sequoia sempervirens. Next base: position 251,063,949 of record VDFB02353493.1, read on the forward strand.
AATAAATTTTGGATTTATTTAATTAACGTTGAATTTATGATTTCATTAATTAAATAATATAACTTATTTAATTAACATTAGAAGAATGAATAGAAATTATTTAATTAATTAAATAATATAAATTATTTAATTAACATTAGCGAAATGGATGGATTATGAATATGAATTTAATTAAATAAACAAAATTTATTTAATTAAATAGATGATGACATGGGTACCTAGGGCAAAGCATGTTACAAGATGCCTAAATGATGTAATGCTGAGACAGGTGTTGTAAGAGGACAATTTTGGGTGTCTACACCTATAAGAGTATATGGAGGAGGTAATGAATTTGAGAAGTAGTTCCATAGGAGAAGAAGATTAAAGAAGGAAAGTGGTAGTCCTACAAAAGGAGGAGCACACAAAGTAAAGAAGGATAATGACCTAGTCACACAAGAGATATTGGTAGATTGGTATTCTCACAAGGAGGTGTTAGAGAATAGTAGTCTCATATAAGGACAAGCTAGAGGATATGCTAAAGAAGGTAAGTAGGAGATGAGATTAGTATCCCGATAGGTTGGATAGTAAGAAAGAAAAATCCATATTAGTAGAATTGTATGAAAATTTGCATCCCTAGTAGTAGAGTAGAATTTAAAATTGGTATCCTCACTAATTTAAGAGTTGAGGGATCATTTACCAACCCTCAATAAATAATCTTTAAAAAAAAATGAATAATATCTCACTTCAATCCTCAAAAGGAAATTATTATAATGTATATTCCATCATAAAAAAACATTAATTAGATGATGAGGTTATTAAACTTATGTGTAAATACATTAAGTGATCAGTCTTGATCATGTTGCTTAGGAAGGCATTGAAAGCGAACAAAGAAAATGGGCCTAATAAATAACATGAACATGAATATTTTACTTTTATTTTTTTCCACAATAAAATCCAAGACAATTAAATAATATTGTTTCAGTTATGATTTAATTTAAATAATACTTACTATGTACATAAATTTAAATAAGTAGACTAAGGTTTTATTTAAAAAATTACACAACAAATTTATGAGAGCCACTACTAATAATGTTATCTTCATCTTTAGATTTCATTTTTCAAACAATTTTGGGGATCAGTGAGCAAGATAAATTATACCACACTACGATATGGATTCATTAAGGTACACATTGACTAGGGTTATAACTTTTACAATTTTATTTCCTCTCAAATTAAAAAGTGAATGTTGTGTCTCTCATACTTTTTCTTCATTTCCTTGATGTCTAATTTACCTCTTGTCTAGTGATAATGCCTAAATTCCTTATATAATAAATGTATTTTCTATTTCAATGGATTCCCTTAATGATAATCATGATGCATTGTATGTAGAATATATCACATAAAATGATATCTTACAATTTCCACAAGTACATGATACGAACCCTTGAAAAGGATTTCAAGAAAATTGTTGGCATAAGGTTTGTACTTCTTGCTATAATTCACATAAGATAATCTCCTTTCTTTTACTAGTATAGAAGGAAAATTATATTTGATGATTTTATTTTACCTTCAAATTTGTGCAAATGATTGCAGATGCCACCTTTGGATTTTTGCCATCATCATCTTGCTATTAAATAATCACGGTGAGTTAAATGGATGCACGTAAATAAATTTTTTAATCTTTTCATGTAATTCCCTCATTAAACTTGTAATGAAAGGTATATAAAAAAAATATTTCTAAGAATTGCAATACAAGAATTGTTTTTCTCTTTCAAATTTAATAGTTTAATTACATGAAGGAATTCCCTATATGAACATTATCAACTAACTTTAATGATTGATGGTTGAGAATGTGGTAGAGTGATGGTTGACCATTGAAAAATATTTGACCCTTCAATGAACCTAATATAAAACAAATAAAAATAATATTAAAAAAATTAACACTTTATACAAAGAAATTAAGCAAAAATTCAAATATTATTTCTACATTTCCACTAGAAAATATGTTTATATTCATATTATAAAGGTCAAAAGAAAAAAACAAAGAAAGAAAGCAAAGAATTAGATATTGTTTCTAATTTTCCAATAATATTCAAAGATATGAATTATATTATTATTATATATAATATTTTATATAATATAATTTGTTTTTATTATATGGGAAAAAAAGGTTTTTGAATGGACCCGAAACCATTTACAACATTTTTTCAATGGACTTGAAACCATTTATAGTTAGGTTTTTACGGGGACCCGAAACCCACTCAAAGAAGAACAAGCTACACACAAATACAACATAGACAACCAGCAGCAAACCAGCAACAAATAACTAAATGAACAACATGACTACCCAAATCTGCACCAATTAGAAAAGGTTTTAATAGGAACCTTAAACCCAACACAACCAAGTTTTACAAGGGAACTTGAACCCAAACTAGGTTTAAAAGGGAACCTAAAACCCACTTACAACCATATTATAGGGACCAACATCCCTCACAACACACTAGGAATTAACAGGGACCTTAAACCCACTGCTCACATGAACACAACCTAGATTCACCAAGTAAGAACACCAAAAAGGCTTGTTCAACACAAACCACCATCCCACCATAACAAGGGAGGAAACCCCTCCAACCACACCAACAAGCAAAAGAAGTCCTCTTGTAGCACCACCAAATACGAAGATCCAAATCAAAATCCACCTTAAAAGGATTCAACTCCCCTCTATAGGAGTAGATGTCATAAAGAACCTTATGACTATTGTAGTCAAACTAGAACAAATAACAAATCCACCTCCATAGGAGCGTGTGCCACCTCAAAAGGTATTAGAACAAAATGGACCAATAGAAAGGAAAGCACCTCTACAAATCCACAAACCCCAACTCTACCTCTAAAAGAGAGGACTCCACCTCAACATGACTAATCTTCACCTCAATAGAAGACACGAACTGTAGAAAAGGGAAGAAAGCCACCCAACTAGTAGCAAGGAGAACCAAGGTAGCCACCGACAACTTGAGAAAATGGGCCAGTAAGAGAACCATAGGGATAGACCCAACCACTACACTAAAATTAAGAACATGGGAAACCAAGAAACACATAAGAACAACCCATACATAGGATCCATGAAAAAACCAATACCCAAAGGCCCAACAGGGTTCCCAACCAAAAAAATTTGAGAAATCCACCCAGGAAAAGCAGCCTCCACAAGAAAGAACACCCCGAACAACAATAAAAATAACACAAACCAAGGGGGAAAAAAGATAACATGACCACACAACAATGTCATCTCAACAATAGATATTAAAAAATGGTCAAACAATAGTGCCAACATAATAGCAGCCTGGAAAAACAATAGTGCCATCACAACAATAGAACATAGGCAAGGGGGGAAACCTTCCACAACCAATCCAAAACCCACAACAACAACATGGAGGGAAATCCACCACTCCTCATAGTCTCAATAGTAAAAAAATCATGAATCCCAACCCTCTTAAGACTAAGAGAACCCATGACCACCACAAATGACCAAGGGAGTTGCATGGGGTTACAACTAGAAAAAGAAGGAAACAACCCACCCTACACTCTAAAACTAAACCTTGGAAGGAAAAGATACAACACAAAGAAAAAAAAAGGAAGAATCCAACAACCAAGGATGGCCCAAAAAAAGAGCCGCAACACTCATGAGGAAAAAGGAGCCATCATAGGTGTCGAAACAACCAGAAAAAGCAAAAAATTGCCACCTACCAAGCCAAAACAAGTGCCAAAAGGAAATAAAAACACCACAGCTACCCAAAAGGATGACAACAATAGCGCAACCCTTCGAGCTAGAGACAACTTCTTAACCTAGCAAGGGGGCAAAAACAACCATCCCAACAATAGAAATCCATCTACCTCATCAGAATCGTCTCCTCCCTCACCATCATTAGCCCCTAATTTCAAATTCCCCCCCCACCCATCTTCCCACTCCCACTCCACTCCATCTTAATATAATATAAGTTGTTATAATTTATATTTTCTATTGTTTTTCAAAAAATATAACTTTTTATGGTATTTTTTTATTTAAGATTATAAAATATAACTTTTTACAATATTCTTAATTTAATATTATGAAATAAAATTATATTTTATATATTTAAATATTTTTAGTATAACATTACAATATTTAAGATTTATATACACTATAAGTTATTAAATATAAATATCATATAAATTTTTTAAATATATTATTAATTAAAATATGAAATATATTATAAGTTTAATATTTATCTATATTTATGTTTTAATTAATAATTTCTATTATTTTTCAATTTTCTTTTTTAGACTGCAGGAATCAGTTGGGTATCTGTCCTCCTATAAACTGTAGTGTGCTTGGTAAAAAAAATTCACGTGATTGGTGGCGACGCAACATGCCCTTCGGTACCACGAGTTTGGGGGGAGGCTAGACCTCATGACCTCTTGCATGCAACAAGATGATTTATCCAATCAAGCTAGGCCCCTCGCCCCTTTTCAAAATATTTTTTATTATTTATTTTTTATGGTATTTTTTTTTTTTTAGATTATAAAATATAATTTTCTAGAATATTCTTAATTTAGTGTTATGAAATAAAATTACATTTTATATATTTAACTATTTTTAGCATAATAATATAATATTTAGATATTATATATTTAATATTTATGTACACTATACATTATTAAATATAAATATAATTGAATTTTTTACATCTATTACTAATTAAATACATTATAAGTTTAATATTTATCTATATTTATTTTTTAAATATATTTTATATTTATTTAAAAATAATTAAAATATTAAATATATTAGAAATTTAACATTAATTTATATTTATTTTTAAAATATATTTTTATATTTATTAAAAAATATATTCAATTTATATTTATTATTACATATTATATGAAATATGACATATATTATTAAATATAAATAATATATATGGCATACGACAAATTCACTACCAGCAATTCACCATGGTGGAAAATTAATCGCATTAATATTTTTAATAAAATCATTTTTTTAAATACATATTAAAAAATATTAATGCGCTTATTTTTTGTCATGGTGAATTGTTGGTGGTCAATTTTCCTTTGGTCGATTTTCCACCACGGTGAATTGCTAGTGGTGAATTTTCCAATGGTGGGTTGCTGGCGATGAATTTTCCTAGAGCCATTATATACATACTCTTTTTCCCCCCCGCCTTATCTATATCTCTCTACTACTTTTCTCTATCACCTCTCGTATCTCCCATTCTTTCCCTCTCTCTATATTCCTCTCTCTACCTCTCTTCCTAAATCACTTCCTATATCTTTATTTTTCTATCTCTATCTCTCCTTCTCTCATCGTCTCCCTCTTTCTATCTCTATTTCTCCCTCTCCCTCTTTCTCTCTCATTTCATCGCTCCCTCTCTATATGTTTATCTATCTTTCTCACACTGCTTCTATATTTCCCAAGTTATATCGATCTATATCCCTATATCTTCCTCTCTCGTTATCACTCACTCTTTATATTTCTCTATACTTGATGAGGGCGCAGCCCGAGACTTAGAAAATAACCCACAAATAAGAGAATAATTTTATTATTCAGAAAATGGAGCTTCTTACATGAAGAGGATCTCAAATCCCCAAATTCTACAACACATGCAAGTTACAGAAAGCTACAGAATCACCCTTTCACAATATGCGAGCTTGTCCCCAAAAAGTTACCCAAAAATTAGAAACCCACCCATAAATAGAGCTCCTCTTTAGCTTGGAGCCAAAACAACATTCAAATTTGAGTTTAGGCGGTTTGGCGCCGAAAAATTACAACTTGAAGTTCAAATTTCAAAAGACATTTGCAATTGTATCTTCTAGAAAGTGCGCCAACTTCTCGGGGCCATAACTTTTGATCTGGGACTCCGATTCGTGAACTGTTTGAACCGTTAGAAAGGTCTTGAAGTCAATAATGCGCTTAAATTTGCTATGCCGATTTCGGCAAGTTTCGGGGCCGTTCCGGGAACTCTAAGTGCCTCAAATTTAACTCGAAAGATTTTCAGGTGCAAATATGGAAAACTAAAACTACAATATCTTTCAACCCAGGAATAGAAAATAAAAACCGTAAATTGGGAATTTTATTATGATGAAAAGGGTATCCAAAAATGTAAAAACATCTAAAAACCGAGAAACTTGAAATTTAACTATTTTTGGGTGATGCAAGATTGCCCTTACACCTCACATCGATGCCCTCGCGACGTATTGACCTAGGGTAATTTGAGAAGTGAC